>UYYA01000187.1:0-94020 GCA_900624975.1 Angiostrongylus costaricensis | reverse complement strand
TACCTGACAAAGTGGTATCGAAAGCCAAATAACAAGAACATACTTGTCCATTTCCTTTCTTCCCACCCTTCACACACAAAGAGGGCGATTGTGAGAAACATGTTTCGAACAGCCACCTCTGTGCACACTACCAGGGGACTAAAGGAAGAATCGCGCGAGCTGGCTCGGCAAATAGCCATCTCCAATGGCTACAAATAGTAACCCCACGAGATAAGTTTACAAGGAAAACGACGCGCCCACGCGAAACGCTTGGCCAAAACAAAATCCCGTTTGTGCTGCCTTTTATAAGCGATGAAGTAAGCGCAGCTATAAAACGATGCTTAAGAAGGGCAGGTCTAGAGGAATCGGTAGCGATAGTTGAAATACCACCGACTACTCTACGTCGCCAATTAGTTCGCAACCGCCTGTATAACCGTCTGTGTGAAACAACAAATTGCGTAATTTGCCCTTACGGCAGGGACGGTGATTGCATGAGTTCAGGTACGATATACCTGATCTCGTGTAACAATTGCTGAGATAAATATATTGGCGAAACGGGCAGACCTTTGTGTATCCGCATAAAAGAACACCTAGATGGCAAACGAAAACTAAGACGAAGCATCCCACTAGGCACGCATAGGATACAAAAGCATAACGGAGACGATTTTGAAGTAAAAGTCAGTATCCTTGCACAGGAGTCCAAAACACCAGCGCGAAAACTCCTAGAGGCTTTTTGGATCAATGCCAAAAACCCTACAATGAATAGCAGGGACGAATGCCCGGAGGTCATACGCGACCTGATCCCGTACGTTCGCATCGATTTTTGATGTGGGATGGTGCAGTCGTCAACCACATGCGACTATAATCAGCTGTTCTAAACTTCCTCATTGGAAGTCACGAAAAAAGCGGTGGGTTTTTCGAGAAGTTGTTGATCGTGTAATTACCAAAGAGTCTTTCGTCTTTTTGTAAGTGTTATTGAAGCGTTTGGCCTAGTAGATTGTATATCAGCATACCCTTCCAGGCTCTGAAGAAGGCGATACTGCCGAAACGTCAGCTAGCGTTGTATTGTATTGTGTTTCTCTATGGAAGTAAATGTATGCTGTTTAAAAACCTCGCGATTGCTGAACAAGAAAACGACACAACATTTTTTCATCCAATTATAATCATTCTCAGAATAAAAACTCAACTAATGATACTTACAAACCTCGATGAAATATTTACAAAGTGAGGTTAGTCTTAAAAGTCAAGAGTTCCATATAAATGCAAAAACTTAATATCTGAAGATACAAAAATTTCCGAGCGTTATTGACTACAACTCTACAAAACACAAACATTCCTGAGCATCAGTATCACCTTAAAACCATTTTAGGTAGCCAACAATTTACGTAGCATTAGATAGCCCTTGGTTCAATGGCAAATCTTACAAAAGTGGATATATAAACTTATAGTATTAACGACTATATATACATATATATTTGTATATATATATATATTCGCTAATTATATATATATATATAGGGAAATAAAGGAGGGTGAGAGGCAAATGTGAACTGAGAGTAAGTAAAAGTGAACTATTGACTCTGTCCGATTTCGTGTGAACTCTGCATATCAACACTGAATTTTCGGCACACTCAGGTGAGCAGTACGCTGTCCAATAAAACTATTACATGAATTATGAAAATTTCTCAACGGAGTCGATTCACCTCCGAGGCGCATCGTTTCCAGTGCACGACTGACCTCTTCCTGAAAATCGTGGTTGGCTGCTGCATGGCCTTAAGTATTCACAGTAATGAAAGTGCTATGAAACCTGGATACTGTGCAGTCGTGGGGCTTGCACACCTTCACGAAGGAATCGTACGCTTCGTGGGATCATGAATGGATCCTGAGAAACCTGAAAAAACCAGTTCTCTAATTGTCTAATTTGTTTACAAGGCCAGTAAAAAAGAGATTCGTTGTGTTAAAAAGTAATAACATTTATAGGAAATATTACCGGGCATAAAAAAAGGAGAAGACTGCATGCAGATTGCTATGCAGTCAGATGAACAAACAACGAAGGATTTGGAAGAATAAATGGAGCTGCATACTTTGTCATCTTCTGCTTCGTGAGTGCCTGGAATCGGCACTCCTTCAGGTTGGTTCTGCCCAGTGACTAGTGAAGTATTCATTAGACTATGTATAGTCATTCTCTCCGATGGGTCAGTCCGAAGCAAACAGCGAATGTCATCTTTGGCTGGAATTCATTCCGCATAATTTTCATAACGTAACAAATTTTTAGGAGATCCTAATGACACAGGTTCAAATTTGGTCTAACAGGAAAGATCAATAGTGAAAAGGAGAGAGAGAGAGAGAGAGAAAGAGAGAGAGAGAGAGAGAGAGGGAACAAACTCAAAATGTTCAAAGAAGAGTCGCTTCGTGTCGTACATGTACAATGCTCTTGATTTGGCCGGAGCATTATAAAGATAAGACACATGTTTGCTCGGCTCAAAATCAGGCACAATACAAAGTATGGCGCGGGGCGGCGCATGCTAGCGCTAAGGAGAACTAGAGCGGGAATAGTGGTGTGGGGGTGTTAGTGCGCTTACTGGATTGAGACACGTGGTCCCATTCCTCCGGTGGAAAGGCGTAGTATCCCTTCGCTATCCGATTTCGCATGCCCGGCGATAAGGCAAGACCTTTCATGCTGTAGAACGGCGGATAGCCGCACAGTCTGTAAACCACTAGGCAGGTAGATAAACATCTCGCTACATCAAAGTACCGTATCCGGGCATTTTTCTTCAAGTTTCTAGTTTTTGTAAGATTCCTACACAACGTCATGTACACTACCTCCTACCAATGTTCAAAGGCACCTACGTGTATCCTTTTTATGTGCAATGAACCTGCATAAAGCTTAACGATGCTCAGTTTTACTGACATTTAACTCCTATATACCATGCAGTAATATACAGAATTGGTATTGGAGGAACAGGAACTGTGAAAGGAATACGTTCAACAACAGTACAGAAAAGTTCAGGTCAGAAAGTACGTGGTTTTCTGGACAAACATTGACCTAACGTCTTAGGAGACTTACAAAAAAATTCTTGTTTTGCTAGAATAGAATTAAAAAAGCATTAGTCCCCTCTCAAAAAGCCCCTCAATTGAAGCATTAGTCTGGTGCGAACAGCCGAAAAACCTCAGTTCTTTATAATTTTTAAATTATTTTCAAATCTAAAGTGGGACGGTTACTTAAACAATCAGGGACACGTCTGAGTACTTATATTCACAGGAGGTTGTAGCACACATAACGTGGTGTTTTACCAAGTCTCGACCAGATACGATACTTATGGTCGTAAGATGTTCAGAAAGTACGACGCTAGGTACCAGCATTTCAATAATTAACAAAGAAGAAGAGATTAGGTAACACACAGTATGTACATGGCGACGCCGAGCGACCACATGTCGCAAGATTTGTCGTAGCGTTCGCGACTCAGTACCTCAGGAGGCCTAAAGTTCACGTTTGATAACATGGCAGGTTATCTGATACTAAGAAGTACATACTAACGCATAAAATGGTGTACAACAAGGTGACTCCATGAGCATATTGCGTTCAGGACGTTTAGCAAACCCGTAGTCTCCAAGTTTGTACACGCAGTCATCACCCGTACTGCTGAAAAACACGCCTAAATTGTCACATGTTATTCGAAATAACCTCCCAGCGATTTACCGCCTCATCATTGTTGGGAGGTGTTCCTGGGTGGCAGGTTGCGATGTAGAGCGGTGGGATTCATCCTCCTAGCAGGGACTCAGAGTAAGATGGACGAGACCAAGCTGAGGAGTCCGGCGTTTCTATCAGAAAACCCAGCTTAGAGTAAACCAATACCAGGATCCGCCGCTGTCCTGGCATGAAACTAGTCGCATGGTGGCAAGTCTCCCCTTGATCCAATAGGGCGGTGACTGCCTGTGGTGATGACGACTTGAGGCACACTTTGGTCTGGCTGGCCTCGAGACTCCGGATATCAATCGCTAAACAAGCAAAACTCCGAAAAAATGGAGAATGTGCTGTGGTTCGCATAACCAGTGAAGACGAGCCATCCAATTATTTAAAAATCATTGAACGTGATCATACCTGCAAAGAATGTTTTCGAGTTTGATATCTCGATGAGCAATGTTCATGTCGTGTAGGTACTGTACAGCAGATCCAATTTGTCGAATAATCTCACCAACTTCTGAACCAGAACAGATCATACAAAATTGTAACATTTTCGGATGGTACTTGGTACTGTAAACTTCACTATGACAATATTTAAGTCTTTTCACTGACCAAAAATATACTTCATCCCAAAACTACTGCTTTGACTCTGCTTTCTCCAAGTTATAACCCTTATCTTAACGTTGACCTTTCATTTACTTCTTTACTGCCTACGGCAATTTTTTACGGTAGGGTATTTCATAAAATGCAACCACAACGATGCTGAGATATTCGCAAAACTTGAACACGGCTCAGATAGAACCATGGCAGCTCGCGTGGTACACACTACACCATTGAGGCCCCATACCCTTCCTACCTTAGTTCCAAATTTGGTGTCTATTAACTGAATCAATCAAGGTCGACCAAGCTGTTCTCGCGTATGAACGGAAACTAATCTACACTGAACCCTAAATCTTCGCGTAAAATACATCCTGCGGAACAATTTCGCAGGAAACACGTCGAATCCAGTTGTTTCAGTATGTCTTTGTTTTGTAATTTCTAAACTGTATCATCCTATTTACCAATGATAAGGCAAAACTATTGCTAGAAAAAAACCTACTTTTCTCCGAATACGGTGTGCTGCCTTGTTTCTCAAACTGACTAAGAAGGTCACCACCTTCAAGGAATTCGACGACCATCAGCAAACACTTCACGTTGTCGAAAGTGTTCTCGTAGATATCCAGGATTGTCACCACATTCTCATGAACACTAAATGAATCCATACCGTGGTAGTAATTAAGAACATTAGAACATCCCAAGTCTATTCCCATGACATTGACAAATTTTGAGTCTAGTATGAATAAAACTTAATTCATCAGATCTTAACGAAAAATCGTATATTTCTTGTTCATCAACATAATCTCAAATATACAGTCTAATCAATTCATACACTTATTAGTCACGAGGGCCTGTTCTATCAATCCATGATGAAAAGCAATGTAAAAAATATAGGGATAAAGCTCTCAGCGTTTATCAATCCCTGAGGGATGTGTCATGCATTCGACTTCATTCCTAGCATCGTAGAGGTAACTGAGTTCATATCTGGGCTTTACAATGACTCGTGGTGGCCTACTGCTGTATCGAGCCAGTGCTGCTATCTTTCCAGACAAGTCTGCTACCAATATGCCGACTCTGAAGGGATAGAGAGCTTGGTGAGCCTGGGACGCTTGCATCGACCCCGTGTGTATTGCAGGGCGCCTCCGAGCACTGCGCTGCACGCACCAAAGTAATGTAGCATACCCTAATCAATCTGGACGGCGCTTATTACCACATTGATAATAACCGTTAATTTCCAAGCTTATACATTTCCAAATACCTAAGTACTGGTACTAATATTACATTAAAGACTTGTTTTTAACAATGACTGAAGAAAAAAATTTCGATTACTTTCTGACTATTTTCGATAAGTTGGGTCACCTATAACGATTACCAGCTGTCAAAGTAACAGATTAATATATTTTACAGCTCATTTACTTCGTTAGATAGTGAAGTCCGATTTCACGACGAGCTTTCGGTCCATCTCGAAGCACTTTCAGAGCAAATTTCTCGTTTTTCTCTTTACTGTAGCACGCCATCACTTTGCCAGACTCGCCGATTCCGATTATCTTAAAATTTGGTGGACAGAAAAAGCCCAATACCTTAAGTAAACATGCTGATATGAACCCCAGAAGCGTGTTACCTCATGAGAGACAACGTAGTCCTCAGTTATTGGATGAGTATGGTAAGGGAATGTAGTGCCTTGACTGGTTTTCCGAGAACGCTGGCCTTGTTCTTGAGTCTGAACATTAAGCCTTATAAGCCTTGAATTAGATTGATTTTGACTGACTTTGATTCAACCAAATCAACACGGAATAAAAACTTCCAGAACCTAATTCCGCTCTTCAATGATGAAAATGGAGAGGTTTAATTATCAAAATTAAATTCAAACTATCAAACCTCAGTCGGGTTAATACTCGCACAAAGGCAGAGTTTTCTCTGGTCTATGGAAGGGCTCAGATCGTCCTCCCAATCGATGATGTCTATCGCCAATGTGCTGGTAGCATTCAAACAAAGTGACCTCTAAAAGTTCATCGTTCTGAATAGTAAGGCAACTAAAGTCATCTAGATAAGAGATCCCTTAAAAACCAAAGCTATCGCTAGAAGCTTTTCAAATATGTGGCAGGAAACGCATCGAGTTATTTCTTTTCTTATTAATCCTAACGTTTTGGATTTTCACTATATCATTGATATACGTAGCAATTAGAAGTGAAATGCGATTGTTTTCTAACAAATCGCCTGACCAGCACTTCATGTTCAGCATAGTGATACTTGATTAAACAATCTATTGCTGAATCACGAGCAAAACAAATGGATTAGTAGCTTGCGTGTTCTATAGGAAAAATTTGAGTAGGTGATCTAGATGAGGTCGAGCCTCAGTCGGTCCCCTGAAGACAAGTTAAAAAGTCCAACAACAAATAAAAATCTGCTGGTTGTTCTTCTTCTTCCGCACATACAAAAAATAAACGGTTTGTCGAATACCGCTTTAGAAACTGTCACAGGGGATTGAATCTTCCTAAATTGAACCATCTCCCAGTCATGGTAAGACGGTAAACCACAAGATGACATGCTTCGGACTCACGCTGAAGCATAATAGATGTACTAATTGTGTTCGTTCACAAATAGTGAATAATCCGCATCAAACGCTAGAAATTCTTTTCACGTTCTGCATGTGGGATTTTAGTCATATATTTGCATGTCTTAATAAAAAATCTGATGGACCTACGGGCTACAGACGATCACGAAGAGACTGTTAAACTATTCTCTCCATAGTTCATTAGTTCTAGGAATGGGATAGGCCGTGGCAATAAAGTAATAAAACGGGTCAAAGGTGTGTGACACAAGGAATAGGAAAAAACTGCTGAAAATTAAAAGCTCTTTCTTTCTTTCTTGAAATTCCTTGTGTTGGGCGCCACATGCAATGACCCAACCACATGTTTCGCTCCATAGAATTCGCTAATAGTGATCACCTGACTACTCACACGACGCCTACCTCCCACCACCTCTTCCCCACTCCCACATACTTGTCAACTTCCTAGATTAAATGGATCCTCAAGCATGAAACTGAACGTGTTATATTTCACGGTGTTTAGTGAAAAACATTGCTTTTCTGAAGCTGGGGCGGCTTGGTTGACAAATAGTGGTTCAACCGTCACAAACAAACGTCATGCATTGTAGTGAAATAGTCGTTCAGTTGGTCCAGAGATTCGGACGTGATCTGAGAATAGTCATCTGCCGTCCTCGTCGACAGATCAAGTGCTGGTCGAGCGCGGTTCAATCTGGAACACCGAGATAGCAACGCTGCAATGTTGCCAGGGCTCCATCAAAGAAGCGCAAATGTCAATCTGAACGACTCCTGGCCTGTGAGTCAGATTCGTCCAATACGACAGCTATTTCTCTGCTGGCAACGAATTCTGGTATTAGACTGTCGACGTGAGAGTGGTAAAAAGCAGAATTCAGCCACTGTACTACTTCAAACAATGGTCTTCTGATCGATGATGGAAACTCCATCTTTTCAAATTCTGCAACTGCTACAAACCTTCACAGAAGCTTGAATTCATCAGAACGTGTAGGCTTACTATAGCATGTCCCATAACCGATTGAAGAAATTGCTTGCAACAGCAAATAGAGGAACTTTCTATATAGATTAATATCATCGCTAATAATGACAACGGTTTACCCCCTCATTGGGGTTGGGTGATGTCCATGGGTGTTGGACTGCGATGTACAGCGGGAGAATTCATCCACACAGTAGTTTCGCCAAAGCTGAGAAAGAGTCCGACATTATCATCGGGAAGCTCAGCTAATAGTAAATCAATGCCAGGATCCAACACCGTTCGGATATCAAACTAGTCGTATGGTGGCAAATATCTCTCTGATTTATAAGGGTGGCGACTTTCTGTGGTGGTGACATGAGTAGACCTTGGCTAGGCTGACCTCGAGACTCCAGGGAACCACAATGGCTAAACTAGCAAATCCTTGGAGAATGGAAATAGTGCTGGGCCTGCACAATCAGTGAAAACGGACGATCCAATTATCCATGTAAGCACGTATTTACCAAAAAGTTGTCTGATTGTTTCATACCCACAAAACCTCACATACCTGCACTTCGGTAGATAGAGGAATACTGTGCTGCCCGTCGATTTCAATGCGAAGCGAGTTGAAGGAATTCGAGTCGTCATTGGGAAATCGATACTGACTCCCATCAACTTTTGCGGAAGCTGACTCGGACGATTCCAAAGGATCAATTAACTCATCTTCGATTTCGAACATCATCTTCGATTCTATAAAGAAAAAGTACAAGAGAATTAACTTTGGTGAGAAAGGAAAATAAGGTGACTTGGATAAACCAAAAACAGTTCAACAGAGATCGATCAGAAGTTAGAAGAAACCGGATGAATTCTTCCAAACAGCAGAACGTTATATGGTTGATTTCACAAAAGAAATAACAGGAACTCGTTACAGTACTGAATGAAAGAGACAGAGAAGTCGAAGAAGAAGAAGAAGAATAGAAATAGAAGAGGCGCAACGAACGGACGTGAGGTGGATGGAAGTGCCAAGAAGTCTCCTGGGAGAAAAGCGCGCTCCAGGAGTAGAAGTGTGTGACGTTTGAAAATTGTCGTCCGGCACAGTTATGTATCGAAATAGTAAAAACAGTTCTCAAGATCGACTTTCTCTTAACCTCGGCATTGGAATATGAATGTGTCGTTTTCTTGTTCAGCAATCGCGAAGTTTTAAACAGCATACATTTACTTCCATAGAAAAACACAATACAAGACAACGCTAGCTGACATTTCGGCAGTATCGCCTTCTTCAGAGCCTGGAAGGGTATGCTGATATACAATCTACTAGGCCAAACGCTTCAATAACGCTTACACAAAGACGAAAGACTCTTTGGTAACCACACGATCAACAACTTCTCGAAAAACCCACCGCTTTTTCGTGACTTCCAATGAGGAAGTTTAGAACAGCTGATTATAGTCGCATGTAGTTGACGACTGCACCATCCCACATCAGAAATGGATGCGAACATACGGGGTCAGGTCGCGTATAACCTCCGGGCATTCGTCCATGCTGTAAGGTTATTGGAAGGTACTCGTTCATTTCCTTTCTTCCCACCCTTCACACACAAAGAGGGCGATTGTGAGAAACATGTTTCGAACAGTCACCTCTGTGTGCACAACCAGGGAACTAAAGGAAGAATCGCGCGACTTGGCTCAGCAAATAGCCATCTCCAGTGGCTATGAAATAGTAACCCCATGAGATAAGTTTAGAAGGAGAGCGACGCGCCCAATCGAAACACTTGACCAAAAGAAAGTCTCGTTTATGTTGCCTTGTATTAGCAATGAAGTAAGCGTAGCTATTACACTTGTATGACCGTCTATATGAAACAACAAATTGCGTAATTTGCCCTTACGGCAGGGACGGTGATTGCATGAGTCCAGGTACGATATACCTGATCTCTGGTAATAATTGTGGAGATGAATATCCGTATAAAAGAACACCTAGATGACAAACGAAAACTAAAAGTAAGCACCCCACTAGGCACGAATAGGATACAAAAGCATAGCGGAGACGATTTTGAAGTAAAAGTCAATATCCTGGCACAGGAGTCCAAAACACCAGCGCGAAAACTGCTAGCTTTTTGGATAAATGCCAAAAACCCTACAATGAATAGCAGGGATGAATGCCCGGAGGTCATACGCGACCTGATCCCGTATGTTCGCATCAACGTCTGATTTGGGATGGTGCAGTCATCAAACCACATGCGACTATAATCAGCTGTTCTAAACCTCCTCATTGGAAGTCACGAAAAAGCGGTGGATGGTGCAGTCGTCAACCACATGCGACTATAATCAGCTGTTCTAAACTTCCTCATTGAAAGTCACGAAAAAGCGGTGGGTCTTCTTTCGAGAAGTTGTTGATCGTGTAGTTACCAAAGAGTCTTTCGTCTTTGTGTAAGTGTTATTGAAGCGTTTGGCCTAGTAGATTGCATATCAGTAAACCCTTCCAGGCTCTGAAGAAGGCGATACTGCCGAAACGTCAGCTAGCGTTGTATTGCATTGGGTTTTTCTATGGAAGTAAATGTATGCTGTTTAACAACCTCGCGATTGCTGAACAAGAAACGACGCATAGTAAGAACACTTTTCGCTTTTTTCGAAAATGAAATGAATTGTGAGAAAGCGATTGAAGCACTGCTCCAGAGATTGTTTTTTTGTTGCTCTTACCAGTATCGATGTCATAAATATAAACTACTCAAACAAAAGAAAGTGTGCCCCAATGCTCAATTGGATGCTCCAAATGAGAAATGATCTATAATAATAAGTGTAGAGGTTGTTGATAGAGAATGAATGGATGAATGGATGAATGTACGAATAGAAATGGATGAAGAAGCCCAACTGCACTCTAGTTGCTGGTTAATGGGCGTGTTTACATTGGCTTGCGAAAGGATATGTCGCTAGGGTACGAAGTCCATTGGTGTTAAGTCAAAAGTCAATGAGCACGTGCTGAGCGGGCCAGGTGTAATCATTTACGATAGTGTAAGGACGTAAACAACAACGATATGAACCAAGCAGACTTCGATCCGCGGCTTCTCTGCGAAAATTCTAAACTGTGTCGTAGTTGATGTCGTGGCGTGACCCCTAGCGCTAATGGCTGACATGAATATCGGCCCATATGAGGGATCGATATGTGGTAATGTTACAGGTAAGGGTACTTACTACGAAGGAACCGACCAATGCTGTTCCTCTACTTCGATCATCATACCGATACGTGGTTCACGAATAAAAAAACCTGACCAATGAATAACTCCCTCGGTCACAATCGATTTAATACGCTGATCGTCGTTGAGAAGGTGAACGAGGAGAACAACCCTATCACAACTCTTCTTGTGCCTTATTCTATCTAGCATTAAGGAACCTACGCTTAAATCCGTCTGGCTGACGCATCTAATGTTTTGGTGAACCCGCTGTTAGTGCATACACCCCACCCACGCCCTAAGTATTAAGCGTTATCCTTAGGAGACTCGATTCATTGATATAGTCAGAATATGAAGGCGTGTGTAGCGCAGTGGTCGGAGGCGCCCTGCAATACACACGGGATCGGCACCAGCGGCCATGGCTTCCATCCCTCCGGGGTCGGCAAATTGGTATCATACTTGTCTGGAAGGATAGCAGCACTGCCTTGATATATCGATAGGCTACTGCGAGTCATTGCAGAGATCAGATATGCATTCAGTCACCTCCAAGGATGCTTGATGATGTCGAATGCATGGTGCATCCCTAGGGGATAGATCAACGCTGAGAGCTTTATCCTTTGGACTTTTTACTCAGAATCTGTGCGTTTAGGCCATTATGTCGTTCGAATTTGGTGACCGAATTGACGAATCCACTTCTCGAACCACGTGGTAATTGGTTGACATTTCGTCTGAGAGAACTGCAGTCAGTGTAATACGGCGCCGATTTCGCGTGATATATTTGGATTGGACGGTACGGTAAATGACTGGGGATGACCCAAGGTGTCGTAGACACCACGTGGGGACGACAACAGAAAGCAAAGGTGTTTTATTTTGACCGTAGCTGTTTTGTTGCGATAACATCAGTACTTCACCACGCCTTGGATGCTCTGCCCGCTTTTGGGACAGGTTGCAGGTTGACGACCATCAGTTGAAGGTCGCCTGTCTCATAATCGATGCCAGTTCAGTTCTATTGTAATGAGCATGGAGAACAATGCGCGAAAGAAGAATGGAAATATTGATTGAAGCGGCATCCGCCTCCGCTTAGTTTATACCATCCATTGGTATCATGGCTATGAAAAGTAGAAACGTGCTGGTAGATAGAAAACTGTTTTTGTGTTCTATCTATCTACTATTGCTCAGCTTACGACGAGGTGTTCCGTGATTTCCAGACGCATAGGAGACAAGATTTGGATACTTATATAAGCTAAATATCCACATTTACTGCTGAAATGATATCATAAAAAAGTAGGAATAAGCTGGCCAATCTCGGTGAAACTCGTCAATACCATGGTCTTTATCTCCTCGGGATCTACTATCCTGGGCCAAATCCAGCCGCTATCGCACACCAGTTCATTGAATGTCAAAATATTTAGCATATTCTAAGCTGGTGTAAACCTCGGACTAGGATCTTTCCCACTTTTTGCCTATTACTTCTGATAAACTTCGAGGAAAATGCTGCCAAATTGTGATTTTGAAATTGTGGGTTCGACTTAATCTTCAGCATCTGGTTGCTATTGGTCTTATATAGGATTGTAGATTTTCCAGTCACAAAGTCGATAGAAGAAAACAGATGGGTTGCTTGTTCCACCTTTGTTTTCTGCTTGCCACTATTCTACTGTTGATGGTGATTTGCAAAACTAGTTTTTTCGAAGGTATCAGTGGAAACTTCTTGTAGCCTATTTCACTAAGGGCGCTTCCGAGATAAAATGTTGGAGCACAGCTTCCAGAAAACCTTTTTCAAACTAATAAATATGTACCGAAGACCAAGTGGATTCAGTTCAAGCGTTTTCGCTTAAGCCCTGTCTTCAGCAAAACCTATAAATAAAAAAAGCTCCCAGTGTTGATCAATCCCTGAAGGATACACCATGCATTCGACTTCATTAAGTATCGCTGGAGATGATTGAATGCATATATGGCCTTTGCAATGACTCGCGGTGGCCTATAAATGTATCAAGCCAGTGCGGCTATCCTCCCAAACAAGTCTGGTACCAATTTGCCGACCTAGGAGGGGTGGAAGGCTTGGTGGGCCATGGGCGCGGGATCGATTCCACGGGTGTTTCGCAGTGGTGCCTCCAACCACTGCGCCACACGCTCCCTAGCAAAATTCATGTGAAGCCTTATATGCCTGGATTCAGCAGTCAACTGAAGAAACAAGGGAACCCGTTTCATGGTTTGGTTTTTTTTCTTCACTTTTGAATGATTATGTCCATAAAACTGCTGAATCACCACGAACGGATTTTTTTCGTGATGCCAAAAAACGTATAAGTAAACACGACCTTCGTCATCAATCATTCAGTAATGAGATAGACGATCGGGGCAGCAGATGGACGGATCCGGTTCTCCGTCATCACTTCCTTTACACCCATATTCAACAGAACACGGACTACAGTAAACACATCCGTTAGCGGATAACATTTTAACAACACAATAGTATGTGTTACTAATACGGGACTAGTGACTCGAATAACAGCTATAATATTCACCATGAACGGTGGACAAGAACGAAGGGAACTATCCATAGCCCACGAGGAAAGGCTTTGTGATAACGAAAAACCAACCACGGCTTCGAAGGCTTCGCCTTCGCTTTAATGACTGACGACGTCGACCAGATAATAAAAGTTTTTTCAATGCTACACTGTCACCGCATGATCGGTCGTAATCCCTATTGATTGCTATAGATTCGCTTTGTAGAACATGAATTTTTTTCAAATTAAACATGAACTTCAACCGCTTTACTTTCCACGGACTTACCTACTCCACACCAGATTCCTACTGTTCTTCTTAGATTGCAATCGGTTAGCGATTTTCTAAAAGATAAACGATGTTTTTCGAAGTTGAAGACGCTTTTTATTTCAAAACAGTTTTTTGCTTAACTCATATACAAGGAAACCATGTAGGTGAAACACTCTGCTCTTGGTTAGTGTTCCTAGGAACGAAGGAAGTGGAACATCGAACGATGATTGCCTACGGCAGAAGTGAATTGATAGAAATACGAATTTATCCAGAGCATTTCTTCTGTAGTGGGAATCACCAGAGATACTTTGTTTGTTCTGTATGGGCGCGGAGATCGATTCAACGTGTGTGTTGCAGGGCGCCTCTGACCACTGCGCCACACGCGCCCATCGAAGATAGTGCTTTGCTAAATTCGTAAGCACATTTTATCACTAGTGATAGATTACCGATAGCACGTAGATGAATCCAAAGTGAAAAGCGCTGAAATTTCTTGAAGTTTCCATTTTTGCAAAGAAATTCTTCAGGTCTGAAAAGCAGTTGTGTGTAAATCTCACAGAAACTTCTTTCTCTTCATGATGTTATTTTTTTCACCGCTCTTCAAACTACCAACGACAATTGGTGTCTCTGGTACGGTAGCGCTTTCGGGTGCACTACATGATTTGAAAGAGCTTTTTTTTAAAAGAAGATTCAAGTTTCCAAATGGTTAAACAGAAAGTAAAACTTATAGACAATCCTTTTGCCATGGATAGCTCACCCTTGTATACACCTAGCAAATGGCTGTTGAATAGTTGAATGGCATGAATAGTACTGTTGAATAGGTTTGTCTAGTGTAATGTTTGTCCATATTGTTGAATTTTTGTACAACCTTATGAACTCTTATGAACTCTAGTTTATTTCTAACTAGATAACTCTTCTGAAAAACTGAAAAGCCTCAATCCCCACCTACTGCGCCTTGTCGTTGTCCCTTCAAAGCAGTTTCCGTTCCGTATACTATGCTCATGTACGCTTTTCTTTCAAATCGATAGTATTGTCTCTCTTCGATTTTAATGTTCAACACTAATAAGTTACTTCTTCATGCCTTGTAATCTTATCATTTGTTATAGTTTTCAAGCTTCCGTATAATAGCAGCGGCATCAACGGATACACTCGAAAACTCAACGGAAACTTTTCCTTAAGGAATTGAAAGAGAACACAAAAGGTTATTGAGAACTTTTTGGGATGTTGAACTGATTACTCATTTCCCACAATCGTTTAACACATAATGTCAGATGTCTTCTTATGCGCTTCTTCGTTTTCATTGCAGTACTTCTGTTGTTTAAGTTGACTTTTTTGCACAGAGTTCATTGCTGGTGAAATGCAGTTCAAACTAAACAGGTTGGGACACCAGTCAAAACACAACGCCACCTCGTATGCAGAAATAGCAGTGGGTTTGTCCAGATAATGATTACTTGTCGAGTACTCGAATACTGCAACCCCATTTTATGAGTTGTGAAGCTTCCAGTACGTTTGGCTTTCGTTGATGAGACGGTGAAGAAGCTGTTGAATTCAGACAGTCGTGTCAGCACAGAAAATTGCCGATCTCTGTGAAAGTTCCCCGTCTTTACAAGTGGATGTGTTACCTTTTGATTAAGATGCAGCGATTCGTGGCAATTGTTGAGATAAGCGTACTTATAGTCGATCAAGAAGCCTACAGCTATGGTGATTGTGTTTGGGCAATAGGCAGGGAGTTAGCTACTGACTCCTCAACATTCTAGAACACCTTACAGTAACTTTAGACCATAAAGTGGACGACGTGTACTCTGAAAAAACAAGTATTTGGATGAACTGCTTTTGCGTATGAGGAAAGCAAATCGATTGCGACATGAATAAGCACTCACCTGAAATCCTCGACTGGTTGTCATTCAATAGCATGACCTAGAATTCAGTGAATTCATTGTGAATTTCTCCTATACAAGTTCCAGTCGCCGCAGGTTGGTCAAACAAATGACGAGAAACTACCATCCAAGGTGTGACTTTTGAACTGATGGCGAGTTGTTAGCATTGAACTATCATAGAGATCACATCTGAGAAATACATTTTGAAATACTTGCTTTCAAATTTTCATTTTCTTTATTTCATTCCGTAGATTCCCATAGTTTTTGCAAAACGTTATCCTTATTTTAACTTCTTTGAAATTCAAATCCTAAAATAATCGTACTTTTAAATTCGTTTATGCAAGCCCATTAGCGCAGTCATCAGCATTTCGTAGAACCATTTGGTTGTGCAAACAAAATTTGGCTTCTTCAGTAGCTTCATCTTTCAATGTACGAGCATGGATGGAAATAAGGAATAGGAAAGAAGATTTTGTTCTATTTGGAATTGCAATATTTCATTAGAAGTATAGAGGAACTTTTATCTCATCTGTGAACATTTGCATGATGATCTTTCTTTCATTTTCTTTTTCTTTCGTTTACACTTCAACCAATAGGATTTGAGTTAATATGTGGATGCTTATTTAAAGTTGTATTTCAACAACGTATGAGTCATATAGAGTTCGTACCGTCCCCAATCTTTGGAAGTGGTCTTATACGTTCTTCAATTCTCTTGAAAAGAACGGCTTTAACATTAACATTATTTCGCAATATACCCTGCCATTAAAAGAAAAGAGTAGGCAGTAAGTAAAACGATTAAGATTGTGATTATAACTAAAGCCTCAGCTTAACTAGGTTCGTTGCCGATTTGAACTCACCAAATCAATCCCGCTGACGACAAAAGATCGATAGAACTACCTGTGAGACAGGCGAAACGAAGGACCAGCATGGTGTGGTGGTGAACGCGTTACTCCTCGGAAAGGACAATTGCGCGTTCGTTCCCCACCGCAGACACCTGCGGTCCGGAAAGTTATGTTTCTCAATATACCCTGCCATTAAAAAAAAGAGTAGGGAGTAAATAAAACGATTAAGATTGTGATTAACATTTGGATTTATTTGCGTTTTACAACTTACAGTGTTTCATAGCAAAAAATGTAGAATAAAATGGTACGGAAGTGTCGTTTTGTTGGGTGCGAAGTAAATCGTTTCGGTTCGCGACGTGTACCGGTTTTCTTTCAGCCTTTCAATACAGCACGTTTTCTGAATGAGAGGAACCGCTCTTTAAAACTGACGCATATCATGAGAACTTTTGTTGTAAAATAAGCAAAAAGATTTCGTGGAAAACTGCTCTCTTGGGTGGGCAAGCATTTCTTTCCGTAGAATCTTAAGAAGGCAGCAACAATGCTCTCCTGGATCAGCATCACATTCAACCATATCACTCTTGTGAGATAGTAGTGATTTGCCTTCTTATGACTTATCTTGGCTATATTTATCCGTTGTTGCATCTTCGCATAGAGACGACAAAAATTTTCCTAGGTTGAGTCGTCTTGTCAAGAGATTGACAACTAGTTTTAGATTTGATAAACACGAACTTTACCTCGTAATCGTGAACTAGTAAACGGTGGCGGAAGGTTACCTCAGATCATAAGACATCCATAAAAGTTCTTCTCGATGTGTTATTTTGGAGCTAAGAATCAAAACAGTTTAGAAAATACTTTAAATAAATTTGAAAAATATCTCAGATTGAAAAAAATTAAGAATGCTCACCAAATGTTCAAAGAATCTGTCATGGATTCCTAATATGGGAGTGATCCTACTCGAGGTGTTCGTCAGAAATATAAATGTGTCTTTTTAATACTAGTCAAAGCATTGCAATGAAGTCGTAACCACATCACAATCACCTAGTATTTTGCCGTGAAAAAGTAATGGGCAGTAGATAAAGTGCTTAGGCAAAGTATCTGCAAGCGAACGGAAAAACTCTGGAATGGCATATGATGAAAAATGATAAAAAGATAATGAAAATTTTCAAGCAAGTAAAAAAATTTTCAAATTGAAAAAATTAGGGCGTTTAGATAGTACGACGGCTTTTACAGGTGCCATGTGTTTTTTTTAAGCAAATGACAACAATTTCATCCATATATGGTTCCCACTTTTAACCATTCAAAATCGGACACCCCCACCTCAGGTTATGGTGGTCTCCACTCACACACTCGTGACCACGTGACGATGCGCTTTGATTTCAATACGCATGGCGTGAAAAATACGATGTTGACACATTCAACTTCAAACCGGCTTAATTCGGCACTTGCTGAACACTGTTAATTGAAATCACAATGTTATACCTTTTTATTTTCTGCCTACCATAATTTCGCGGTAGGGTACTAAGCGAAATACAACCACAACGATGCGGAGATATTTGCAAAACTCTGGACCGCAGGTGTCTATGGTGGGGAACGAACGCGCTATTGTCCTTTCCGGGGAGTAACGCGTTCATTATAGTAAATTATTATTTCCTGCCTACTACAATTTTCACGGTTAGGTACTAAGCGAAATACCCATTGTGTGGTGTTGAACTCGTTACTCCCCAGAAAGGACAATAGCGCGTTCGTTCCCAACCATAGAAACCTGCGGTCCAGAGTTTTGCAAATATCTGGGCACTATTAATTGAAATAAAATTCATTGGATTACTCAGATCTTCGCATGCATGATGCAGGTTCTGCTACAGAATTCCGGTTCCACCGAGCCTGGGAAATGTACTTTTTGAAATTTCTTTCCATCGAATTTTGCATATCAGAGCACGAAGCGGATGAACAGGCGGAAACTCGTCTAGCACGAAATGATGGTCTTCTCGAATGAGTCGCTGAAATGCAGAAGTATTTAAAAATTAAAGGGTGCATTATTTTTGGGCTTAGAGTATTTTTGTGGGAATAACGGAATCATGTCATGGATGCCTTATTCCACTTGTGTATCAGATCTCTTTGATGTGCTCCAACTTATTCTATTTTGCTGTTTACGGCTACAGTTTTTCACGTTCTTTCCATTTTGCTGTTTCATCGGCTTTCCTTCAAGTAGATGTGAAACTGGGTCTAGACCATCAAATTATTGCACATCTTTTGAAAATACTTCATTCAAGAATGCCCAGAAGGTTGTCAAGTTGCTCACGAAATGACGAACTCATCTGTCCAATTCGCCTTCAGGAAGGAGCAATGACTTCGAAACAGTTGTATGTCGAATTCACAGCAGTTAACCTGTGCAATCAAAGCAAATAGAGGCTAAAAACTCCGATTTGGTGGATGTCTTATTCTCAGGTGAGATTTTTGCAGTTGAAGATGCTCGATATTCTTGAAGTGGCCATCGGCTGGGCACTTAGGTGCTCATTCTGGAGCCAATTTTTTATCCAATATCTTGCCATTGATCATTAGTTTTCTAACAGTCCACAGAATTAAATCCGCTGCTTTTACCGTTGTGGGAATTCCCGGAGAAAGTAGAAAGGTGAAGACCACCGAGTTTTATACACCGTGCAGCGAACTCACTGACTTAAACAAATAGGAAAGTGATGTCGAGAATATTTTGAAGGCTATGGAATTGGGAGCTCAGGATTGTGTCTAGTCCCAGAATGCACATTTTAGGATAGTTTTTGTAGTAAATACTGTTTTATTTTGCAGTAACTCCCACGACCGACTTTCTATTAACCTCGGCATTGATCAAGTAATTCTTCGCATTCTTGTTGAGCTACGAGTGATGCTATTTTATTCTTTATTAACGAACAAGCTGACGTTTCGGCGGATTTCGCCTTCTTCAGAGCCTGGAAAGGTCAAGTTGACAGCAATCATTCGGCCAAACACCTCCATAACCAAACAGAGAAAATGCTGAACCAAAATTTCAATCACGTTTAACACAGAACAGCTCTACACATTCACCGCTTTCTATGAGACTTCCACTGAGTATTTCGCGTGAAGGCCAACCGCACAGAATTCTCATGGAAGCGTAATGTCCCCTCTCATCAGAATACGCATAGGACCCAGAGACATAACGGAGAAAATTTTGAAGCAGGGGTTACGATCCTCGCACAAGAATCAAAAACTCAAACGCGCAAAACTCGAGGTGTTCCGGATTAATTCCACGGATCCGAAAATGAACCACAGTGAAGAATGCCTAATTACCACGTGTGATTTTGGGCAGCATATAAGCCTGTTATTCTGATGGGAGGGGCACATTACGCTTCCATGTGAATTCTGTGGGGTTGGTCTTCACGCGACATACTCAGTGGAAGTCTCATAGAAAGCGGTGGGTGTGCAAAGCTGTGTTCAATATGATTGAAATCATGGTTTAGCGTTTTCTTTGTTTGGTTATGGAAGATTGCTGTCAACTTGACTTTTCCAGGCTCTGAGGAGGGCGAAATCCGCCGAAACGCCAGCTTATTCGTAAATAAATAATAAAATAACACCTCGCGTTTGCTCAACAAGAATACGAAGAAGTACTGTTTATTTTATTGCCGTTCAGTTGTAAAACAATAAATCTCAAGGGTAGACATGCGAAAACAAAGGCGTGAAGTATGTAATCCTTG
The DNA here is from genome assembly GCA_900624975.1 of Angiostrongylus costaricensis. Lineage (NCBI taxonomy): Eukaryota > Metazoa > Nematoda > Chromadorea > Rhabditida > Metastrongylidae > Angiostrongylus > Angiostrongylus costaricensis. The sequence continues at coordinate 73,894 of UYYA01000187.1, read as the reverse complement.
GACGGAAAATGTTTTAAAACGTTTTCTATAGATGAAGGGCTCAAACCGCTCAAATTTTGAGGATCCTTAATTAGTACTGTGAACGAAAAATTATCTCCAGTGATCGAAGAAACTTTACGGTGTCATCATTTGGTTGTCTTTATCTTTTGTTGGAAGCGCTTTCTGATATAGTGTCTGATAGTGTGTCTTTTTGATATAGCGCCTGATAGCGTGACACGCTTCTGATCTTATAGAATGAAGAAATCAACAAACTGAGGGCCGGGTTAGAATGCTTCATTCGTGCGGTGTTCCACTAGGAAGGTGCCACATTGAAAGGAAGAACAACTGTGGACCATAGACTCGGATCATCGGTTCTGTTGAAGACGAAGACGTCGAAACCTTAGCCGAATAAACCTTATTATCAACCTCGTGTAAGCTCAACAATTTAAAAACGTGTTGAACAAACTGACTTGCCAACTCTTTGATTTCACTAGATGACGGGTAACCGGGTGTTGTTGACCAATGATGAACGTGCCATAAATTAAAATCATCAAATGGTTCCTCATTTCCTTATCATAGCGCCAAACATACGTGACAACGTATTTGGAAAATAAAATGCAATTTACGAAGGAAAGTTTGAGATCATTGTCACAGCTTAGTTTCTTAACAAATCTGCAACATAACTCACACTGGTAGGTTCTACTGCACTTTACAAGAACGAATCCTCTTTTTTCTTCTTCGCTTTCCTTCATTATCTTCTTCTATGTCAATTATATAGTCGTGTTCTCTTTTCGTTTTTAGCGTAACGGCGGATATTCCGTGTACAATAGTTGCACGAAAACAAATTACTCAGTTATACCTGCATGTAACTTATCAGAATCAACAGTCGTAAGAGCAAAGTTCGCCCCCCCGACTACAGTCTGTCGAATTTCAACGACATGGAGACGTACTTTTTCGGAACAACAGTTGAAAGTTGCTGGTCTATGCGAACTTTCTAGATGTTATCGCTCTCCTTATTTCCCGAAACAGGAAAGAATTTTACATTAATGTCGCACAATTGCTCTCTATTAGAAGCAGTGCGTGGGTTACAGCAAAATTTCCACTTAATTCCGACTAAGGATTGCCTCCTTGCAGTTGAGTTCCTTTCTGGATTGCGGTGATTCCCATCAAATAGTTATATCTAATTAGTCATTCTCATAGAAATCTGCTTAGGTTAACTGATCCCTTCAAGGCGTCGTAGCCATTACTTCGCATTGAGTTCAACAGTGAGAGCATCATATCGTCAATTGAAGAGGTAAACTCATCGGGTGACTTGTTACTATATTCTAATGAAATTGTCTTCTTCATGTTACTGTGTCTATTCCAATAAACTGCTTTCAATGTGAATATCCTTGAGTTTTAGAAAATATGGGAAAGCCTGGTCAAAAGATGAACATATGCTGAACAAAAAGGGGATTTAAATGGCAAGAATAGTAACTCCCACATCCGACTTCCTATTAACCTCGGCATTGATTGAACAATTCTTTCTACTTCTGTTCAGCAAACACGAGGTGCTATTTTATTTCTTTATTTACGCACAAGCTGACATTTCGGCGGATTTCGCCTTCCTCAGAACATGGAAAGGTAAAGTTGACAGCAATTTATTCGGCCAAACACCTCCATGACCAAACAGAGAAAACACTGAACCAAGATTTCAATCACATTTAACATAGCTATGCAAACTAACCGCTTTCTATGAGTCTTCCACTGAGTATGTCGCGTGAAGACCAACCGCACAGAATTAACATGGAAGCGTAATGTGCCCCTCCCATCACAACAACGGGCTTATATACTGCCCAAAATCACGCGTGGTAATGAGGCATTCTTCACTGTGGTTCATTTTCGGATCCGTGGAATTAATCCGGAACACCTCGAGTTTTGCGCGTTTGAGTTTTTGATTCTTGTGCGAGGATCGTGATACGAACTTCAAAGTCCTCCCCGTTATATCTCTGGGTCCTATGCGTGCCTAGTGGAGTGTTTGGTTTATGTTTACTGGCTAGATATTCCTTTATGCGGACACAGAGGGGTCTGCCCGTTTCGCTAATGTATTCGTCTCCGCACGCCTTGCAGGAGATCAAATAAACTATACCCGAGCTCATGCATTCACCGTCTTTACCATTAGAGCAAATTAGGAAATTTTGCGTTGCACATAGACGGTCATATAGGCGGTTACGAACTAGCTGGCGCCTAAGATTACTCGGTGGCATTTCAACTACGTTTACCGAATTTTTTAGACCCGCCCTTCTTAAGCAGCGTTTTATAGGTGCACTTATATCATTTGAGATGAAGGGTAGGATAAACGGGACCTTTCTGTGGCTAGAGTTACCGTTTGGGGACTTCCGATTTTCCCTACACCTATCCCGAGGTACAGTTTCGTAGCCATTGGAAATGGCTATTTGCCGCGCCAAGATCCTGGACTCCTCTCTCTGCTCTCTTCCCGTGTACACGTTGGTTGCTGTTCGAAACATGTTTCTCACAAGCGCTCTTTTCGTGAATCTAATGTCAATCCAGCTACTAAAAGTTGAGGAAGAACCAAAGCACTATTGTTCTAAACACAACTCCTTTTACAGGTGCATTCTAGAATACAACGAGGTGTAAAATCTGTATAAAGTGGTTTACTTTTGCCACCTCATGGTTGTTAGAAGTTACTTCTGGATGGTTTAGTGCAGTAATGTAAGCCTCCACTTTTTTGGGCGATACGAAACCGTTGTGGGTCGACTTAAGAGTTACAACGGACAAATTGCTTAAAATACCGCTTCTTTCTTGTCTTTTCACTACACAATAAAGGCACATCGTGTAGTGTAGAAGTGGTGCAAACTACGAGATAAGAAACCTGGGTATAGTCTGCCTTTTTCAATATTGAGGCGCCATGATAAAGTTTAGCGTATCATTGTCGACATTTTATCTTTCTTATTAAATGTTTTTGTTTTCATTTTATTTGATCCATCTTCACGTCTACTATACAGATCCCAGCACACCTCAAATCCAATTCGTTTGCTCGCATCCATCGTCCACGAAGGCCTTCCAAGTTTTACGTGTGGCTTCGGTTGCTGCTTGAGGATTTTTATTCCACCTTGAATGTCGTAGAATGCTGGTCAAGCAGTTCTCCCTGGAGTCCTGAGATAACCGGGTTGGAGCGTTCCCAATTGGATTGCAGAGAGTGATCTTTCCCAGAGAGGTCCGGTACCAATTTCTTGACCTCGGAGGGATGAGAGGTTTTGTTACTCCAGTGCGGAATCGAACTAGCAATATGCTCGTGGTTGCGGACATCACTACAACTGCGCTATCTTGTCAAATATAAAATGTATACCTTTTTATTTACTGTCTATAACAACTTTCCACGGTAAAGTATAATGTGAAATACAACCACAATGAGGGTGAGATGATTGCTCATGGCACTGTTAGATAGGAAACTAGCTGATACAAAGGACAAACGAAGGACCCGCATGGAGTGATGATGAACGCGTTAAAAAAGGCTAAAAGGATAAAGCTCTCGGCGCTGATCAATCCCTGAAGGTGCACCATGCATTCGATTTCAGTATCGTTGGAGGTGATTGAATGCATATCTGGCCATTACAATTACTCGCATGACTCGCGGTGCCTACGGATGTATCGAGCGAATGGTGCTATCCTCCCAAGCAAGTCTGGTACCAACTTGCCGACCCTGTAGAGATGGAAGGCTTGATGGGCCATGGGCGCGGGACTCCACGTGTGTGTCGCAGTGGCGTCTCCAACCACTGCGCCACACGCGACCCTGAACGCAGGAAATGAACGCGTTAGGCTCAGGAATGGGTAACAGCGTGTTCGATTGCCACAGCAGACACCTGCGATCAGGAGTTTTGGAAATATCTCAGCATCGCTATGGTTGTATATAAACTATATTGTTGGTCAACACCAAACAGAAGATGGCACAAGAACTGAGGAAAATCCTAAAATATGGCCTGTTTCGCTGGCTGACGCAATCCTCTACTAAAAGGCTGATCGGAAATAAAAAAATAAGCAAAGCAAGTTTGTGAAGTGTATTCTATCCGTTCTTTCGTCCTGATTTTTGTCGGTTCTGAAAAAAAAGCAAAAGCAAAAAAACAACCTAATGAATGCAATCCTTCCAGCACTCGTCCACCTTGGTGTGGACCCGTAATATATTCGAAAACTAGCTGGTCATGAGCAAAGATATTCATCAAGTTGACACCATTTCTCCAAGGCTAATGAATTGAACTAGGTAATAAAGTCGCCCAACTGGGACGAGAAGGGCATACGCATTAATGGGAATTGCCGTTAAATCTACATTTTACTGACGAAATTGACAGCGAGGAATACAAGTTAAGCAAAGACAATGCTCAATGAATTCAACGAAGCGGGAAAAAAGCTTAGGTTGCGCGTAAATAAGACGAAGTCCAGTTCATGAAGAACACATAAGCGAAAGGGAACAAATCGAACTAGATGGTTCTCTGATTTCAGAGAACCACCATGTGCGTATGCCCTCATCCTAATGTGTACTAGCACTTTTCCACGAATTCTGCTTTGTCTTCAATTTAATGGTTGGTAGTGTTCAACTTCTTCCGATGTTCTCCAACGAGTAGCATCGGCAAACCCACATTATTAAATTCTTTAAGATAGAAAACGGAATAGTTTGCAGGCTAATGGCAGCAACCATTCAGTACCATTATAATTTATTTCCCAGTTAGAAGATCTAAGAATAGAAGAAACTGACGCCATAAAATACGCTCAACTATGGTACTTTTAAGCACTAACACTCCACTGGTACACCTCTAGCGCAGTAGCTAAAGGCGCATTGCGATACATTTGGGTTCGACCACCACGCCTCAGACTCATCATGGCCGCCATCCTATGCGCAGTGGGCAAACTAGTACAAGATTTGTTTGGGAGGATAGCGGCGTTCACTCGATAAATCGGTAGGCCACCGCGAATCATTGCATGGGCCAGATATGCGTCCATTTACTCCTTACTACGCTTAATGTAGTCGAAAGCACGGTGCATTCCTAAGGAACTAATCATCGCCGAAAGCCTTACTCTTTATACTTTCAACATTACGGCATAAAAAACACATTTTCACTTACTATTATTAACTTTCTTTTGCTTTTCTTTCTATTTGAACTTCGATTGCTTTCTTAGGTAACTGTGGAAAAATTTGCAACTACGGAAAAACTCTTTCAAACTAGCGAATAATAAACAGTTTATTGCCAGCTTCCCAGCTTACATTAACATTGAGGTTACTGTCATCGGAAATAGTTTCAACAATTTACTCAAATCTTAACAAAACACAAAACTCTGGAATGGTCACTGGCACCTGTGGCTCTAGCACTCTATCTCTTTTGAATATACTAAATCGACATCTGGATCGCAGGTCTTACGGTAGATGAAGGGACCAACGTAGCAACAGGTACTGGTGAGTTCCGTAGAGAGAGATACTCCATGAATTTGATTTCATTCGTTTCATTTCATTCGATTTCATTGATTGAATGCGTCTTTGGTCTACGCTCCGTGGCTTACAGTTAATTGTCGTTGGAAAAGCCTGATGGTACATTCGCTTCAGTCGATGCTGACTCACTGGCCAGCGAAATTTCCACTACGAGCACCTTTTCACTCAATGATAGAATTTGTACGTTCCAGTGTTTTATAACGAATCATCGAGTAGTGGTTTTGATGATCCATGGTGAAAGGTAATAGCCAGTAGCATGACCTCTTCACAGAGCTACGTCACTTTCACAATTTTATTTTAAATTTCATCTGTTTTATCACTGCAATTTTTTACCGTGTATGATCATTCACATGGGCACGCGTAGCGCAGTTTTCGGAAGCGCCCTGCAATAAACGGATCAATTCCCGTGCCCCTCGTTCTCCAAGTCTTCCATCCCTCGAGGATCGGCAAATTGGTACCAGACTTGTCTGGGAGGATGATAACACTGGCTCGAGACAGCGGTAGGCCACTTCGAGTCATTGTAAAGCCAGATATGCATCCGATCACCTTCAAACGATGCTTGATAAAGTCGAATGCATGGCGCATGCCTAAGAGATTGATCATCACGGAGAGCACTTTAGCTTCTTATGATTATTCACCATTGGAATCACGATTTCCAAATTAAGTTTTCCTATCGTGGATTTTACTCACGTGAAAGGCATCAAGTTGCTTATTGGCACGGTTGTGTAACTGCGTGAGCTCAGTAAGTGGATAAGAAGTGTCCCGTCAAGAGCTTGAGTTTATCCCACTAACTTGCCAAAACTACATGCTTCACATTGTGCAAAACTGCAAAAGTTCATTCCTCAGAAGCAGCACGAATTGTAACCAAGGGATCAACCCATAGCGGACAAGGCCATTTAGAAGTGGTTTATACTCGGTTTATCTGTTTCAGTGTGACCCAACGTCATAAATGATGAAGATTATCACTCATAAATACGATAAAACGATGCTTTAATCGGTAGCGATAGTTGAAATACCACCGGCTACTCTACGTCGTCAATTAGTTCACAACAGCCTGTATGACCGTCTGTGTGAAACAACAAATTGCGTAATATGCCCTTACGGCAGAGACGGTGATTGCATGAGTTCAGGTACGATATACCTGATCTCTTGTAATAATTGCGGAGATGAATATATTGGCGAAACGGGCAGACCTTTGCGTATCCATATAAAAGAACACCTAGATGGCAAACGAAAACTAAGACGAAGCACCCCACTAGACACGCATAGGATACAAAAGCATAGCGGAGACGATTTTGAAGTAAAAGTCAATATCCTGGCACAGGAGTGCAAAACACCAGCGCGAAAACTTCTTGAGGCTTTTTGGATAAATGCCAAAAACCCTACAATGAATAGCAGGGACGAATGCTCGAGGGTCATATGCGACCTGATCCCGTATGTTCGCATCAACTTCTGATTTGGAATGGTGCAGTCGTCAACCACATGCGACTATAATCAGCTGTTCTAAACTTCCTCATTGGAAGTCACGAAAAAGCGGTGGGTTTTTCGAGAAGTTGTTGATCGTGTAATTACCAAAGAGTCTTTCGTCTTTTTGTAAGTGTTATTGAAGCGTTTGGCCTAGTAGATTGTATATCAGAATACCCTTCCAGGCTCTGAAGAAGGCGATACTGCCGAAACGTCAGCTAGCGTTGTATTGTATTGTGTTTTCCTATGGAAGTAAATGCATGCTGTTTAAAAACCTCGCGATTGCTGAACAAGAAAACGACGCATTAATATTATCACTTGAAAATATGACATTAACTTCATTTATCCAGTAATTCACAAGGTTACGAGAAAGAACATAACCGTGTATGAATGGATCTGGATGGTTGGATGGAACGAAGTCTCTCGAAATGTCCATTTATTATTCAAGACTACTAAGCATTTTCTAGAAATAATTACCTGTAAAATGTACCTTTTTGGTGATTTACCACTGGTCGCAGAAGCCGAGACAGTGTAGTTTCTCATTCTTTCGGCATATTCTTTCTTCCTGACAAACACCCATGACTTCGAGCATGGTTTAAATGTGGTCTATGCAGCGGAATCTCTGTGGGGATCCTGTTTGTTGAATAAGTTGTGTTTCATACAATGTCCCTGTATTTGGCATTGGGACAATGTTCGCGAATAGTTTGTAGAGTGCAATCAACGAGCATATGAAATATGCAAAGTACTCCAGAATATGAAATGGTATAGTACAGAATAGAATACCAGCGATCAATTGCTTAGTTGAAATTCAAATAACAACTGAATATTAGGCGTCCCGATCCCTATGAGACCGAATCGCAAATTCCACAACCACAGCTTGTTCAGCACTTCAATGGCATTTTACAAGATTCTAAACGTACTTGCTCTTACTTGAAGAAAGTCTTGTATATGCCGGTTCGAGGAAATCTATTCCATGGTACCCTGTTGGGCAAACGAAGTAGACCTTCGTCTGGAACAAGACGTGCAGATAGGGTTGGCCCACATAATGAATAACACTGCTTGCTTCTATGAAATGCTGAGATATTTGCAAAATTCCGGACCACAGGTGTATGCAGTGGGGAACGAACACGCGTTGTTGTCCTTACCGGAGAGCAGCGCACTTCACCACTACACCATCCGGGTCCTTCGCTTTGCATGTCTCTCAGCTAGTTCTATCGATATCGATCGAAGAGTTAAGATTTTCATTAAGATTTCATCCTCTCTACAATGAGGAAACTGTCCATAGTAGGTCTACAAAATAATCCTGTCCTGGTAAAATTGGACAGATTCATTCCACGAATGTCAACCAGAAACTGCAACGCGGAAGCAAACAGGAGTTAAACAATGGTTAACCAGTTGCAACGATTTCTAGATACTGTTTTCGACAGTACGTTTAGTGATTCGTTCTCCCTCTGCGGTTCAAGTGGGAACGCTCGAGCCAGGCTATCTCAGAACCCCATGATGAAAGAAAAATTCCTAAGCAGCAGCGGAACCCACAGGCAAAACGTGGAAGACCTTCATAGATGATGAATGAGATGAAACAAATGGAATGCAAGAAGTGGTGGGATTTGCATATTAGATGCGGAAGATGGGTCGTGTGAAAAGAAAATTCCATATGTACTCCGTATCAGGAGAGTGAACGGTGGAGGGGATCAGAATCCAGAACATACATTAACAACAAAAGATTAGACGTCCTTACATACGCACTAGGATGTCGAAAATACCGGGGAATGAAATTGATAAGTCGTGGTGAAATTCTTTCAAAAAGGCGCATGTGCCGCACAGGTCGGAGGCTCGCTGCAATACACATGAGATCGATCGCCACGCTCCAGTCCCACCAAGCCTTATATCTCTTTGGAGTCAGCAAATAAGTACCAGACTTGTCCAGGAGGATAGCACCACTGGCTTCACATATCGGTAGGCCACCGCGAATCATTGTGAAGGCGTGGTATGCTTTCAGTCGCCTCTAATGACGATTAATGACGTCTAATGCATGGCACATCCCTCAGGGATCGATCAACGCCGGAGAGCTTTATCTTTTTATCTTTCCAATAATTCAAAATGAGCGGAAAGGGCGAGGAATTACCCGGTGGTCAAAAGCAGCATATCTCCATTGCATGAACTCTGGTTGTGGTCTGAAAACGGTCTTCCTTGAAAAGTTGACTATGCCAATAGATCCAGTGAGCGAACGTGGAAGTTACAGAGCATTCGTCATTCATGGTGCTCTCATTACGCCGAAAAGGATGGTTTTCACATACTAAACTAATTAAATTAGCAGATGTATTTTACTGCAGTTCAACTGAAAATAGTCATAAAGGGATTCTAAGATGAGTTTTTCAAAAAAAAAACTGAGATTCCTTTCTCATATTTTTGTTGAGCAAACACGAGGTGTTATGTTATTCTTTATTCACTAGCAAGCCGAAGTTTCGGCGGATTTCGCCTTCCACAGAGCCTGGAACGTCAAGTTGACCGCAATCTACCCAGCCAAACACCTCCATAAACCAACAGCCTCCATACACCACCTGAAATCTTCCTTTCTGAAAATTCAAACCAGTTGACTCAAAATGCTCTCCTTTTAAATAGTGGTTAGTAGCACCGTATAGTTTTCTTAAGTTAGTTTTCAAATCTAGAACAGATAACTACCGCTTTAGAACCATTGTGTTTGCATTCTTAAAATTTATTCATGATGGAATAAGGTACCAAAGCAATTTCAGATTGAGAAGCTGCAATTCAGTTTCATAGCTCTAATAAGATTTCCATCTATACAACGGTAACGCTTTCTTACGATGTGTAATTTTTCTGTGGGCAAACATTCTCAGTAGGTGATCATAAGACATGGAATCTCTCTTTAATGTTTTAGGCCGTCCAGCAAGCTTTCGATGTGATTCTAAAAGGCAGCACATGAATACTGATGCAAATAGCCACACGGCGAGTGAGAATCCGTGTATGTAGAGAACGGAGAATTACATGAATTCGGCAAACCTACACAACTGATAGAATGCTGTGGACGTTGTTACCGTCTAATCAAAAAGCATTATCTCGCCACATAACCTGAGACTTTGCAGAAGTACCGTAGAGCTGTGAATGAACAGTGCAATCGATCCATCGCTTTAACTGTAAGCAGTAACCACTTCTACATGTACAGTCTTTAGAACGTTGTAATTGCATCCCGCAGACCTCTTGATGTGATATCTCGAAGATGCTTTAGATGAAAAACCATGGGAAATGGAAATGTAATTAGAAATCGTTAGGAATAAGAACTTTTAAGAATTAGAAGAAAACTGGAATATAAATGAAAACTATAGGGTTCACATGTAGCGCGCCGTATAGGCATGAAGGACACATATGTTTAACATTTCCTAATTACCGCGAAAAATCTCTTATGAGAGATTTTGTTTTCTGTGTTTTTGTTTGTCCGTTTGTTTTTTGAGTCATCATCCTCTTCATTACTAAATTGATCAATATTTCACTTTTACAACATTTTTCATTGCGATTATGAAATCAAAGAAACATGAGGAATCCAAGAAGCATTTCTTGACTGCTGTGTTGCAAGAGTTTCGTTGCTTCGTTGTATTGAAGCGATCTTCCTGAAAGTCAAATCTCAAGGATCTTCTGGAACACTTTTATCATTAAGGGAAACAAATTCCTCTTTGTCCTTTTGTTAAGCGTAAATGCTATTGTTTAAGAGCGAATTATCATTGTCAGAATTTCGGTAGTCTAAAGAAATTGGATCGGAGTAGTTTTCAGCAATCGTGAGGTTGTTACTCAGCACATGTTTATTTCCATACACAAAGAACACATACAACACAACGGCAGCTGACGTTAACGTTATCCGTTTATCATGCCCTTAATTAGCAATGAAATAAGTGCAGCGATAAAGCAATGCTAAGAAGGGCAGATCTAGAGGAATAAGTAGCGATAATTGAAATACCACCGAATACTCTTCGTCGTCAATTAGCTCGTAACCGCCTTTATGACCATGTGAAACACCAAACTGCGTAGTTTACCCTTATGACAGGGACTGTGATTGCTTGAGTTTAGGTACGATATACCTGATTTGTTGTAGTACTTGTAAAGACAAATATATTGGTGAAAGGGGCAGACGTTTATATATCCGCATAAAGGAACACCTAGATGGCAAACGAAAAACGAGACAAGGTACGCCACTAGGGACACATAGGATACAAAAGTATAGCGGAGAGATTTTTAAAACAAAAGTCGCTATCCTTGCACAGGATTCCAAAACACCAACGGGCAAACTTCTCGAGACCTTTTAGATAAATGCCAAGAACCCGAGAATGAATAGCAGGGAAGAACGCCCGCAGATAACACGTGATCTATCCCCACATCTCAGAATTGTTTTTTGATGAGGGGTGCTGCAGTCATCAACCATATGCGACTCTAAGCGGCTCCACGTCGAAGGAAGGTAAAACGAACGCTAGGTTTTCGAGAAGATGCAGATCATGTAATTATCGTTCAAGTTTTCACCATTCTGTTCGTACCGTTGAAAAGTTTGGCCTATTAACCTGCGCACAAAGGGGAAAGAAGACCCTGTTGAGCTTGACTCTAGTTTGACATTGTGAAGAATCATGAGAGGTGTAGTGAGTAACAACCTCGCGATTGCTGAAAAAGAAAACGCTTATAATCCAATGCTGAGGTTAGGAGAGAGTCGAACTTCGGAACTATCAAAAGTGTAGACTTCTTAGTAAAACAAATGAGCATAAGTAGCCCTTGTTCGCAGAGAATTTTATTCCAAATGATGTCATTTGTACTATGTAATACGAGTCTACAACTAAACAATCTCATCCAGATAGTTGACTAGAATAAAAAGATAGAGCTCTCGGCGTTGATCAATCCTTGAGGGATGCGCCATGCATTCGGCTTTATCGTTGGAAGTGATTGAATGCATATCTGAATACAATGACTCGCGGTGGCCTGCCGATGTATTGAGTCAGTGCTGCTATCCTCTCAGACACGCCTGGTACCAATTTGCCGACCCCGGAGGTATGGAAGGCTTGGTGGGCCATGAGCGCAGGGACCGATTCCACGTGTGTGGCAGTGGTGCCTCCAACCACTGCCCTACACGCGCCCTAGTTGACTAGAGAAAATAGAATCCCGTGATTATGCATGTATTCAAGGACAGCTAACAACAGGAAGAAATCAGAAACTTAAGAAGTGCCAGTGTGATAGCACAATCGAGGCAATATAAGTTAATTAGCTAGTTAATAAGGAAAAAGGGATAAAGTTCTCCGCGTTAACCAATCTCTGACAGATGCATCATTCATTCGACTTTATCAAACATAGTTGAAGAGATTGTATTTGTATTTCGGAATACATCGTTTAAGTTCTCTGTGAGCAATGAGCAGATATTCTTGGTGTGGTTGAAGCACTCTCTGCTGCATAACACTACAACAGAAGGATCATTGTGGCAAATACGTAGTCGTATTGTTTTGGGTCCGTTAACTGGTCGGTGGTTTCATTGACAGAACCGAATGCAGACAGGCAATGTTGCTCTCCTTGGCTATTCCCCCTTCTTCTTCTACATTTTAATTGGTAGTCTAAGATACACGCTAGTAGGTAATCTATGTAATCAGGGAACCACCCAATTCTTTTATCATGTTAACCCTTTCACTTGGAGATGACCAATCTAAGTTAACCGCCCTTTCGTGGTACGTCATATGACATCCTGCTTATCACAAGTACCTATTACCTATAAGTTGGTCGACAATGATAATGACCTGAACTCACGCAGCGATCGAGCGACTTTGATATATCGATCACATCTATGTAGATGAGAACTGTGGAGTTCCGCCATCGCCATTTTTGTCTTCAATTCTTTATTCAAAAGCTCTAGTCTAACTAAGCACTGAATATATTCAAGGTCATTGAATTGACGATATACTATCGGAAAAGCGTTTATCTATTGACTTATCATAGTAGGAAAGCCCACTATGAGTTGCAGAAAAAAATGGAGTGCGAATATGCAGCTACGTGTCGACTAGATTGACCAGAATTGTGAAATCATTCTAGACTTGCCAGCTACCTCGAACACGACTCATACCACGACGCGTGACTAGTGAGGTAGTAGAGGTGCCTCTCAGTACGCCCAAATCCCAGGTTCAGGCCCGAACTGGCCTAAAGCCCAGCCTCGGAAGAATACACTTCCTACAATCCACAATATGTCGCTACTGGTCTGTGATAAAGATTTAAGACCGTCCTAGCACGTCTATTTTCAGGATTCTTAAAACAGTCGACTATATCAGAATTCGACGATATTCTGAACTTATTGGCGGACGACACCTAGCTGTGCTAGTCTTTTTCACACTAAAAAAGACTTCCGGGTAACTAGAGGACTTAAAGGCTTGTGAATATAAAAGGTTTGTAGCAGACTTTATTCTATAGTTTTGTAGCTATGAATGGAATGTACGACACCATTTACTAGGTGTTACCACGGTTCGTCATTAAAACACAATTCTGCCAGTATTTCGATAGAATTGGCTCCTTATGCTGAGACTATTTAGGCATCTTTGTATCTGGACACCGTACAGTAGCATGATTCATCACTGCGGTTAAAGTGAAATAGTAGACTAAGTGTAGAGAATGGCTTTTCTGCCCTCAGCTCTCTTACTTTGATCCGCTTGCGATTACCTTCGACTGAATGTATAGTGTATTACAAAAGTTCTGTGATCCACTGAATTACAAATGTACACCACTATTATGTGTCCGTTATTAGTCAAAGTAGACCAAGTATCTCCACGCCGAATCGACATGCAAAATTCGAATACCATCGCAAGATATAAATGTAAGCAAACGAAAAGAATTAGTGTTGAAACCTACACCACGCGCGCCGTCAGGTCATGTAGAAAACAAACTGGTGCAATCTACACAAGCTCTGAAATGAATTCCGCACTAGACCCTATTTGGAATGAGTCACTTCCATAATTCGAAAACTCAAATGGTTAGTGTTACAGAAAAATATTAAAAGGCACAGTTGTAAGGCATTTTATCTGCTATCATCTATATAAATAAAGGAGTAATGAATGGTTCTTTTTACAATGATAGCTTCATGGGAAAGCAGCAACTACGCTCAAGGTTTAGGGTTAAAACTTCCTATGAAGGAGCATACAGCGGGAAATAAAACAGGAAATGGCAAGGGAATCCTCAGTAGAGCATCACAAACCGTTTATGGTAAACGATAGCTGCTGAACTAAGTAGGAAATGGGTCACAGTTTTTCTATGCCGATATGGCTTCCGGTCTATCATTTAGACACTTATCGAGCAAATCTTCTTCTATTTTCAAACAAATCATATAGAAAATCATTCAACGGCATCATATACTATAGACAGGCAGATTTCCAGTATTAGCAGAACTTGCATATGTATAATAAGTATTATATTTAATTAAAATAACTTACTTATTACGCCAATACATCATCACATATCGAACATTGACGAACCCAAGGAAATAAAACTCTCGTTGCTTTACAAACGGAAAACGTAACAAGAGCAAGAGAAAACGCACTGATGAATAACAATAAACTAACAATTCAGGGTTGCGGCTTAACACACAACAAGAACCCATATAGTGAAGAAAGTCACGCTCGTTGGAACCTACCTACTGAACGACGATGTGCATACAGCAACAGGATTCATAATAGAGAAGACCAAAAGGAAAACAATCAGATGGGTGAGCATGGACAAACATAATCGGATACTATAACGACTATAGGGTTAGCCAACGACAACCTTCCCAGTGTCCTCCTTGCCCGCCATCCGAGGTTTGCCAACAGTGAATGGAATGTATTTGTACTTTATCATGTGCTGAAAAATTTATTATTTTAAGGCGAGATATAACAAGACCTTAAAGGCTTTTTTGGTTCGATGTAGTGTCATTAAAATTCAAATCGAAATCACGGAATAGTGAGGACTACATCACATGAAGATTTAAAAATCGCAGAAGAATACAACTCAAAGGTTTTTTAAAATAAAGCTACAGCACAAAAATTGATAAAAAATAAACAGAGCGCGGCTTAACGATATTCACAATCTTTAAGTGGTTTTGTTAAGCAAAACCTATTTAATATGGTTACAAAAACTAAAGATTCTGGAATGAGATCTTAAAATTGCTCATAGAAAACTATTTGAATACATTTTTTACGTGTGGCTTCCAAGTAATATTGATATTTTCCTAGGAACGACTACGTTGCATTAAGTGCAATGGTTGGAGATGCTGTGGAGTTTTAGCTGCCGGTTCGATCCCAGTCCAGGCAAACCAAACACCCACCTTTCCGGTGTTGGTAAGTTGGCATCAGGCGTATCTGTGAAAACGTCGTCCTTTCAATCAACAAAAGACAGAGAATGACAGGGTTCAAGACCTAGAAGGACTCCATTAAAGTTATTCGGGATTACAAGAAGAATCAATTCGACCAGAATTCAATCACATCCTTGAAGAAGACTCAGGGCTCCTCTAGGCTGCCTATCTCTCTGAGGACTAAGGTGACAATCTGCGCCTACAATACACGCACACTTGCGTCTGGGTCCTCGACAGAAGACTTGATCGTGTAGGCAAGAAAGATAGCGAATGAGGTCATCGAGTTGACTGAGACGGGACGACGCCACTCAATCAACGCCGTCTACGACACCGGAGAAGAACTGTTCCTCGGAACATCCGACAGTAGAGGAGTCGGCGGCGTCGGCGTTCTCGTCAACACGAGTTTGTGCATGAACATGGATTCATTCGAACAACTTACAACCCGGATCAGATGTCTACGGATGAAGAGATGTGGATCAATACCGCCTTTAACAATCATCGTCGTTTACGCATCAACATCAAGCTATAACGAAAATGAAATCGAAGCTGGGAATTTTTAGGAATTCTACAGAGAAAGCTATACACTCTTTAAGTCTATCACTGGAGATTTCGACGCTGAAATCGGACCCAGAAGAACGTCTGAAGATCGTCACAATGCGATCAACGGATTAAAATGGAACGGGAAGGCTGATCGGCTGTCCGAGTTAATAATGTAGACCAAGACCATTCATGGTAACTCGTAATTCCAGAAGTCCCATCCTCAACGTTGGATATGTGTCCTAACAGAGAGTAGCATAACGAAATAAACCACATGACAGTAAATCGAAGGTTTTGTCTAATCGATGTCGCTATTACCCCAAAATTTTACATTGGATCAGACCATCGCCTCCTTAGTGCAAGACTTTGTTTCTCGCGGAGAGGAGAAGTCGCTAAATTCAAAAAACAAGTCCCAAAACCACCAAAAACTGGGATTTATTCTACCCATTAGTCAGCTATTGCGAAGATCCCGCTCTTGATAACATCGACGAGTAATGTGATCCACTTATTCAAAATCTTCGCGTTAGAGCTATGAAAGCAGAGTGTTCGAAAGTCACCCAAGAGAAGTCTGTCTCCGGAAACACATAAAGTGATACGCCAGCGTAGAGAAATCGCGCTAGCCACAACCAACCGAAAACTCAAGTCCGAACATGCAAAACAGTGTGGAAAGGCGATAAAAGGAAATTTTAAAGAGAGAAGAGCAGTAGCTATTGTCGAAGCTGCAGAGGCCTGGGAAAAGCATTCGCAAAGTCCACCAAAACCTTGCTCATTAGAAAATCAAAATGATCGCGCTGCGGCATCCAGATGAAACAGATACAGTTTCAAGAAAGACAATGGAGAAAATCATAGGTACGTCCTACTTCCCTCACCCCAAATAAGAACGATGAATATGTCGCCCTACCGGTTTTCCCTTCTGAAATTCTAAATGCTATTTTGCTAGTAAAAATTCCAACAGCACCAGGTTCGAACAGGATAAGATCTGAACACCTGGAGAACCTCCCATCAGTCGCTGTAAACACACAGGCTCGGCTCTTCACAAGTTAACTGCCTCTACTCAGAGCAAGACCAACAAGATCATGCTATTGTAAACAAGGTTGACCTCCACGATATCGGCAACTATCGCCTAATCTGCTTGACGTATGTCGTCTATAAACTCTTCACTCGAGTCATATTAAATAGGATTGGCAGAAAAATGAACGAAGCACAACCATTTGAGCAAGTAGAGTTTCGAAAAGGATTCAGTACGATGGAACATACCAACATCATAAGATTAATTGGTAAATCGCGAGTGTACAAGAGACCGCTCTGCTTCACTTTCATTGGTTTAAAGAAGGATTCGACTCTGCTGAGATATAAGCACTCATGGAGCTGTAGACAGCCGGAGCGCCCTAACTCAATAATGTTCGGTGATTATACCATCTTCGTTTTGGTAATAATGTCATTCATATAACAGCAACCACTACTAGCAAGGTGCAACTAGTGATTGTCGCCTTTGACGGAGTATACGAAAGATTAGTCTTCGGCAAAACGTCACGAAATCGATGTTTTGAGGAACGGATAAATCACGTATCGCCACTGATGCTCACTATAATAAATATCTTAGAACGCTCCAGCTACGCCTAACTAGGTCAAGAAAACAACTTGATCAATGACTTAGACCCTGCCTTAAAGCATGCGTCAGACACTTGGTCGTTGCGTAAGAAGGATGGAAGATTACTCAGCACTATTTTATGTAAAGTCGAAGAGACGATACTAAGAGTATCCTGTACCACGCAAGTGAGGGAGGAAACCTGAAGCTACGACCTACGTTGACAATTAAAAATAAAAGACTGCGCTTCAAATGCCTGTTGAAAATAACGGAGGAGCGAACATGTAGTGCGTATGAACGAGAACCAACGGATAGTAGACGATAGAGACTAGATTCCCCGGGATGTCAAACGTACAGCACCAACCTGATTGTTTGATGCCTTCATGAAAACTCTACAATCAAAATATGATGTCCAACAAGTTCCTAAAGTGAGCAGAACCACTGGGTTACTCTCACACGTAACAGGGGAAATGGAAGATTTGCTGGTTACCGGTCGAGTCGGTCGATGATTAACGGGAAAACCGATGATACAGGTGGTGGCGCTCAGGAAAAGGATACAAGTGCGGTGGTGTTCAAGAAAAGGACGGTATGTGTACTAGATTTATCGGAAATTTAAAAAAAAAGCTCTCTGCGTTGATCAATCCCTGAGGTATGCACCGTGCATTCGACTTCATTAAGGATCGTTTGGAAGTGACCGAATGCATATCTGGCCTTTACAATGACTCGCGGTGGCCAACCGATGTATCGACCCAGTGCTGCTATTCCCCCAGAAGAGTCTGGTACCGATTTGCCGACCCGGAGGGATGGAAGGCTTGGTAGGCCATGGGCGCAGGGATCGATTCCACGAGTGTGTTGCAGGGCACCTCTGACCACTGCGCAACACGCGCCCCTATCAGAAATTAGTGATTAAAAATTAATAAATCGTTCTCAGTCTCTTAAGAATGAGCCATATATCTTACTACTTAGTGGAGCAGAGGTTTACTGATATAGCAAACCAGTATTTTCACTCTCCTAGACAAGTCTGGTACCAATATACCAACTTAATGGGATGCAGGCTTGCCAGGCGCGAAATTTAATCGTCGACCTTGTGCGTATTGCAGGGGACTTCAGATCACTATTATACACGCCTTTTATTGAGAGCAGGGTAGTTGAACTATCAATCAGAAATTCTGTTATGTTGACTAAAGAGGAAAGAAAATCCAGGCAGGCTCAGACACAAATTAACAGTATCAAATATTTACAAACTTACCATAATCTGCCTCTTCATTGTCAAGAAGAATAGTATTATAAAGTACATAACAAGTATCGGCCAGAACACAGGTACGTTGAAGAATTCAAAAAACGTACACGTTGTGGCAATCAAAGTCGCTTTCATAGCGGAGTGCCTGTAATGGCATTGATGTTGGTGCAAAAACAAAATCAAGCATGCACACACAATGCATTGAAACCAAAACGTACTATGGAAAATAACAACAAACCAAAATCGTTAATAAATAAGAAAAGGATTGAAACTATATGAAATAAAGCTACATAGAAAAGGGCCATTTTAAATGAATACTCAAGAGTTTTTCCTTTAAAACGCTTAAGAACAAAGGAACATTAGAACAAATCCATTCCTTAGATTTATAGCACAACTTTACCAAATATTTTCCAAAAAATGGAGCACGAATTTAACAATAACACTTGAAATTAGTTTTGGGGAATGCACAAACTCAGAAAGTAAATGAATTTCGAAATTCTGATGCGCTTAGAATTCTTCGAAGTGTGACACATTCGTGGCCAGCTTGGGAATGAGTCCAATTCTTTGCCAGGCACGGTATGCACAGAACAGAAAGTGTGCTGTCCTAAAAAACCCCACAGAAAACAATCCGGTCACCTTTTTGCGACTTTCTCTCTATAATTGTTTCCCATGTAATTTGTTGATAATGTGTACTACTTTTACTTCCTCCCTACCATCTATGTTTTCCCACACATCTTGTACAATTTATTTGGGCCATTTCTTCTCCCTAGTGTGTAATGGAAAACAGTGGGCTAGCCACACAGCTACGGCGATGTCGGTCTGTGATCATCGGTTTTGTCGCAATATACGTCGACCATATTTCAGTATTCTTAACAATTCTTATACATTCTCAATCACATAATATGGTGACTCATTACAGTGGCTGGAAGGGACGAACCATCAATTTATTACTAGTCAGGAATTGAAAATCGTATGTCTAAATTATATATACTGAACATAAAGTAAGCATGATTTTAGACCGACTGCTCAGCGAGAGAGTGAACAAGAATGAAATGAAGAAGCTAAGCACACTGAGAGGTTATTTGTGCTCATTGTTGATCAGTATGGAAATAGCGAACGAAAAAAAGCGCTATTTACGAAGAGCTCAGAGTTTTCAAATTGCGTACTGTACCTCGAAATCTAAACTCCCAACAGCAGTTAATTTTGTGTAGTTTGGTGCTACATGTCTAGTTGGACAAAATCAATCCTAAGTTTTTATGATTGTTTTTGAGTATTACGCCAATATCAGCAATGGAAGCCAATGAAGAAGAAGCTTAAGAGTTGTTTTCAAAAAGATACTACGATGAAATTCGCTTTTTTTAAAGTTCTAAAACTTTCTTACGGAAGACGAGCCAAATAAGCTTTCAAGAAAACTACCAGGCGATTTCAAAGCAATGAAAACTTAAATAGATCACTACGTGCTTGATCTTATCAGTCTAACGTTCTACTCGGACTACGAATAGCGGAACCTAAAACAGTTCACTTATTCAGAAAATGTTCAAGTGCGCTAGACTAACAAAAAATTACAAAACCATCATGTAGATAATCAGTTATTACGAACCCAATACCGAGGACGACGTCGTTGTCATTACTCAGAAAGGTAAATATGTCCTCTTCCAGCATTCGCGAGGTAGTTATACAGCACATGCCTTACTTCCGTACAAAAAAAAAACACATGCAACACAACAGCACTTGACGTTTCAGCTATATCGCCTTCTTCAGGGCCGTTTTTAAGGGTAAAAGTGATAAAGGGCAAGTGGAAGGCAGGTTAAAAAAGGCTCTGAAGAAGGCGATATTCCCGAAGGCTCAACTACTGTTGTATTTTGCTTTTTTGTACGGAAGTAAAACGTGTGCTGTATAACAACCTCGAGGTTACTGAAGAAGAAAATGACACATTTGTAATCCAATGCCGAGGTTAATAGAAGGTCGATCTTGAGAACAGTGGAAAATATTATATAATTTATAACGACAGTACGACGAATACTGAATATCCTTGAAATGGTGAGAAAAATTAACCCATTTAGGAAAAATTAGGAGCAATCAATACATTATTTACCTACCAGCATTTGAATTCCGGAAGCCGACGCATAAACGGACGAAATTCGTCATTCGATTTTGAAGGAAGTACAGGACCGTCATCGTCATCTTCAAGTGCTGGATCAATAGAGGGTGTAAGAAAGAGAAGAAGCAAATTAAGATAGTAGATCCCGACAGCGTATGCAACAATATAGAAGCCCTGCAAAGAATACGACAATATCAAACACAGTAAAACTAAATGTAAATTAACGTCAACTCTTCCTTGGATATGATTATCAAATAAAAACTTACGACGGGTAACGAGTCTTTAAGTCATTTTATAAAAATTCTAAAAACATTTATCTCAGTGGATGTAACAAAATAGAAGGACTTCGAATAATCAAAAAGTAGAATTCACAATTGTCTCCTTTACCGCCTCATTGTGGCTGGGAGGTGTTCCTAGGTGTTCGGGCTGGGATGTGGAACGGGGGATTCATCCCCTCAGCCGGGTCTCCCAAGCTGAGGAGTTCAGCGTTTCCATCAGGGAGCCAATTAAGAGTAAACCAATACCGGAATCTACCACCGTCCTGGTATCAGACTGGTGGAAAATCTCCGTCTGATCCACCGGAGCAGCCTGTGGTGATGACGACCTGGGGCAGACTTAAGCAAGGCTAACCTCGAGACTCCAAAAAAGACAATGGCTACACTAGCAAAACAGCAAAAAATGGAAAATTTGCTGAGGGCCCCATACAACCAGAGATGACAGGACATCCAAGTATCCAAGTAAGAGTTCAACTACTGCGAGTAATGAAGTGGTTCGAGGGTACCCTGCAACAGACACGTATTCGTTTTCTTGTTCAGCAAACGCGATGTTTTTAAACAGCATACATTTACTTCCATAGAAAAACACAATACAATACAACACCAACTGACGTTTTGGCAGTATCGCCTTCTTCAGAGCCTGGAATGGTATACTGATATCCAATCTACTAAGCCAAACGCTTCAATAGTAGTAGATTGCATATTAGTATACCATTCCAGGCTCTGAAAAAGGCGATACTGCAGAGACTTCAGCTAGTGTTCTATTGTATTGTGTTTTTCTATGGAAGTAAATGTATACTGTTTAAAAACCTCGCGATTGCTGAACAAGAAAACGACGCATTCATATTCCAATGCCGAGGTGAATAGAAAGTCGATCCTAGGAACTATTACAAGACACGTAGTCGTTGGTTCGATCCTGCGCCACAGACCCGTCTAGCCCTCCATCAACAAACCTATTAAGCAAATGCTAAAAACTGCTATACACTAACTTGGAGGTAGAGTATTCTCATACAGAAAGTGAAAATCGCCGCAGCTGCCATTAGCCATCGAACCGCTGTTTGTGGTGTAAGTTTATCCAAATAGTACTGGTATTTCTGAAAATACAAAAGTTCGACAAAATCAAATGCAAAGAAATGAATGAAGTTCAAAGAGGATAAAAAGGACAGAGCTATTGACGTTGACCAATCCCTGAGGGAACCGCCATGCATTGGACTTCATTAAGCATCTTTGGAGGCGAATAAATGCTTACCTGGCCTTTACAATGACTCGTAATGGCCTACCGATGTATCGAGCCAGTGCTCCTATCTTCCCAGACAAGTCTGGTACCTATTTGCCGATCCTGAAGGGATGGAAGGCTCGGTGAGCCATCGGCGCGGGAATCGATCCCATGTGTGTACTGCATAGCACCTCCGACCACTGCGCCACATACGCCAAAGAAATTCGAATTCAAAAATGAAACGGAAACAACACCATGTTAGTAACGATGCCCCAAAACACAAAGTTTTTAACAAATTTTCTACACAAAAAAGATGTCACAACTCACGACTTCTATGCAATGGAAAAAACGGGAAACTACTCCTGGCCTATCTCTTATATCATCATCCATGTTTGAATAATTCTCTGAAAAGTTCCTAAAAAACAACACTGAGCCAAAAATACGGAAAAGAACTTTAAAGGAGTAAAGTTTGTAGCGAATTTTCGTTAAGAAAAAGAACGTTAAACGACGAAATCAACTGATATCCTTCAGTAATAAGTTACGAAGAGATAAACTTCTCACGAAGGTTCGATGGCGGCATAACTATATAAATTTACAGTCTTCGGTTATCCAATTTTTCGAATTATCACTAGAAATCGGTACTAGTTATATTCAATGAAGATAGAGGTGCTGGGTTAAACCACGGGGTTCTACTGCACTGGAAGACAAATATGATGCTCAAAATTGTACTCAGAGGCAAAATAAGAGAACGAGCGAGAAATCAGAAAACACGAACATGTGAGAAGGTTGAAACTGACCGATTTTTGAAGAACAAAACGAAAATATCAAAAGTATCAAAAAGTTAAAGGCAGTTATCGATTGACGGACACGATTGTACACGTCATATGATGTAGAAGACGATGGAACGTCCAGTTCTCGACACTCGTACACTGTGGACGATTACTCCCACGTTTCTGCTTCCACAAGGGAGAAAGAGGACTAGGATCAGACCCATTACCCAACCCAAAATTGGAGTGTCATTCCCATCTGGGAGGACCAGCATCCCACTTCCAATGATTTGACGCAAAATTGCGGACGCTGGAACAGCCAGCTCGAAATTAGTCTTGTGTCCTCGTCTTCCTCCTTCTTTAGGACTGCTTTTTAAAGCTTTTAACGCCATTGTTAGGAAGCCAAGATACGATCTACAAATTAAGGCCTTCACTTAGACCGTATAACTCTACGTAGTCTATATCATGACCTAAACGCATCTTTGCGTGCTCTACTGAAGTGGCCTAAGTTGTTTTTGGACCGTCTGTTTCATGGGCTAGTCTTTTCTTAAAATGCTCATTGTTCCAGCAGGAGAAAAAGCACAAGGAAATTGGTTCCAGTAAAGTTGTAGGGGCTATTTCTAATGTTTGTATTTTCTCAATAGGTCTTTTTGAACCTATTTAGCGATTATATGTAGTGTAGAGTAGTGTAAATAATGACCGTCCAACTGCCTGAGGAAGGAGCTACAACAACGTTTTGTTCGCGTGAATTCACCTTTGTGTAGTAGGTAAACGGAAGCGTTTTCTTAAAATTTGCGTCCCATCTCTTTTCTTGCTCTAAACGGTTTACCACCTCATCGTAGCTGTGAGGTGTTCCTAGGTGTCGGGCTGGGATGTACAGCGGGGTGATTCATACCCCAGCAGGGTCTTCTAAGCTGAGTCCGGCGTTTCTATCAGGAAACCCATCTAAGAGTAAACCAATACCAGGATCCACCACCGTCCTGGTATTAACGTCGCCTAGTGGCAACTTCCCTCTGATCCATAAGGGTTGCGACTGGCTGTGGTGACGACCTGGGGACATGTCCGGCGCCAATTTCGCGACCCCGGAGGGATGAGCATGCTTGGTGAGCCCGGAGCGGGATCGAACCGCCGAACATACATTGTGTAATATCTAAGGTCTTCGTAGTGATTCGTTTTGCCGTTTTACTTTCGTGCGATCGTCTCCGTGTTCATTTTACAATGTGTTTCGTTTCTAATACCATCACTGGTTTCGTTTTACAGTTAATGTTCAGTCGCAAATTCCATAAGGAGAGCAAATATAGGGCCAAATGAAAGGTTATGACCATTTTTGTCAGTGGGAATTTATGTTCAAGGTTACTGATAATATGATGAACGTCGAGGATGTGGATATACCGACATTGGTTTCTGTTTTGGTAGGAATTCTTGTGATAATAAGCTCCTCCATGCTTTACTTCCTTCGAAAACAAAAGGACGAAGCTATGGACGAAAAGCAGGAACAGTAAGTTGTTAGCATAAGATTGAAGCCACAAATGTCAACGGAAGGTGTTCAGTGCCTGTCATCTTTCCAGGGAAGTCACCGGAATCAGTTCGGGCGACGTACAGAAGTCTGAAGGAGACAAAAAATCCAGTAGGCATAGAAAAAATGACCAGTGGAAACCGAAAGTGCGTATTT
The DNA here is from genome assembly GCA_900624975.1 of Angiostrongylus costaricensis. Taxonomy (NCBI): domain Eukaryota; kingdom Metazoa; phylum Nematoda; class Chromadorea; order Rhabditida; family Metastrongylidae; genus Angiostrongylus; species Angiostrongylus costaricensis. Next base: position 49,226 of record UYYA01000187.1, on the reverse strand, counting down.
CATTTTCCTATGGAGTCAATCTAAAACAGGATCTGGGAAGTTCAGCGTTCTGCTTACTGTTTTCCTTAACTTGACCTTATTCATTAGAAGCTTAAGGTAAAAGATGTCTCTTATGATCACATATGGTCCGTGACCACTCTTAAAGGACACACAGCAGAGGTAACGGGAATCGATTTCGCTCAGGATGGGAAGAAGTTCGTTAGTGTATCGACTGATCGATCTGCGTTTTTGTGGGATGTCAGAGTAAGCCAAAGTTTGTTTTTTTCATCACTTTTTCAAAAACTGCAGGTTTCTAGAACTAGTATACACTATATCTTAGTAATAAAGCTTGGCTGAACTTCGAAGGACCACCATGGTGTGGTGGTGAACGCGTTAGCCCCCAGAGAAGGTAATAGCGGTTTCGATCCTCACCGCAGACAATAGGGGTCCGGAGATTTTGCAAAGATCTCAGCATGACTGTGGTTATAATTTTGGGCTTTTTTGATTTATAGTTTAGGATTTCGAAGAAAAAGCTCATAAATGTGTGAGTCAAGTTTTGGAGTTCGATACGGCTACAAAAGTTTCTTTCTCGCCGGACTGCAAAAGCATGGTTTTCGCTATGAAGCGTATGAACAAGGTAGTCCTTCATCTATGTTCAGATGTTTTCAATGGAGATTTTAAAAATCATTACCAACTTTTTCTTCGTGTAGCTTATGCCAGGGAGAAATAGAATTTTTAATGTTTGAGAGCTTATTAACGCAACAGTCCTTTATTCACATCTTCATGTCAGGTGCAAACCAACGCTAGATATTTTACGAACTTTCATATTGGGATAACCCGTCCTCACTTGTTGTGCAGTCCCCAGCATAATTTTCATTTTTTCGGAGTTTTGCTGATTTAGCTACTGTGGTTCCTCGGAATCCCAGCATCATCCAGGCCAAAGTATGCCCCAGGTCGTCACTACCACAGGCAGTCACCGTCCTTGTGGATAAGAGGGAGATTTGCCACTTTGCGACTAGTTTGATACCTGGACGGTGGTGGATCTTGCTACTGGTTTACTCTTAGCTGAGCTTCCTGATGGAAACGCCGAACTACTATGCTTGGTAGGCCCTACTAGGGATGAATCTTCCGTTGTACATAGCAGACCGACACCTAGGAACACCTCCTAGGCACGACGAGGCGGTAAACCGTTGGGAGGCATACTAGATATGCATGTAGAAAATGGTTTTGCAGATTTTTTATAGTCATCTTTGAGTAATGGATTTTTCAAGTCTGCTATTTTCCTAACCTAGATTGAAAACTAGTTTTTTTTTTCCAAGCGGACTGTTTTGTCGTCTATGACAGTGGAATAGGAAAGGTTGTTGGAGGAGCAAAGATCACCTGGAGCTATAAACTTTAACAGTATGGTAATACAAGGTGAGCAGTTGTACACCTTTCCCAAGCGCAGTGGTCCGAGACGTCCTTCAACACACATGGGATCGATCCCCACTCCACGTAGCCCTCCATACCCTCCTCTATTAATCTCTCTACGGTCGGCAAATTAGTACCAGACTTGTCTGTGAGGATAGCTGCACTGGCTGATTGCATCGGTAGGCCACCACGAGTCATCGTATAGACTAGATGTGCATTCAATCACCTCCAAACGACGCTTAATGAAGTCGAATGTATGGCGCCTTCCTCGGAGATTGATCAACGCCGAGAGCTTTGTCTTTTTACTATATTTGATCTTTGATCGAAAAGGCTTATGATTATTAACTACATTGTTTTGCAGTTGGCAGTGTTTAAACTTATGAAAAAGGAAGCTAGTGCTACTTACAAACTCGTTCATGCCGAGAATGTGTCGTTCCCGGTTGCTCATACCGTCGATATTTCGCACTGTGGAATTTCATCAACTGGTATGCCTCTGTATAATTAGCTGATATTACCATGATAGAATTAGATTTGCATATTTTTCTAAAATTTTTTTGAATGACATACACCTTAAAGGAAAGTTCCTGATGTCAGCATCACAGGATATGAAGATTGTACTGTACGATATTCATGGAAGCATTCTAAAAGTTCTTGAGCCCAAGGTTATCCCACTTTTCTTGGTTATAGCATGCCTAGTAGGATCTTTCGTTTTTTTTTTCTTTTCAAAGATGTTTTATAGTGCCTATTTTTCAGCTGAGTTCTCTTTTTGACGTCGCGTTGTCACCTGATGGGCGGTTTGTAGGTGCTTGTGGTTTCACACCAGATGTCTTTGTGTACGAGGTGGGATTGAGCTTTGAGAAATTTGTCTGAAATCATTATTCTCTTCCAACGGTTTACCGTCTAAACGTGGCTACGAGGTCTCCCTGGGTGTCGTCGGGCTGCGATGTACATCGAGGGCTTTATCTCCCTGGCAAGATCTCCCAAGCTGAGAAGGATCCGACGTTAGCGTTAGGAAGCATAGTGGCAAATTTCCCTCTGATCCGCAAGAGCTGCGACCGCCTGTGGTGGTGACGACCTGGAGAAGACTTTGGCTAAGCTGTCCTCAGGGCTCCAGCGTACCGTAATAGCTAATCCAGCAAAACTCCGAGAAAATGGAAATTATGCTGGGTTCCGCATAACCAGTAAAGACGGGCCCTCCAAGTATCCAAAAAGTTATTATTCGCGATAATTTAGGTACTTTTCAATCGTGAGGGCTCATTTCAAGAAGTTAAGAGAGCTTTTGACTTGAAGGTAAGCTGTATAAATCTTTTGTGACGGGGTATTTCAAAGAATGAAGGCGTTTATTAGGGTCATAACTCTGGTGTGTTTGCTGTTGCATTCAATTCTAATTCGACTCGTACCGTTACCGTATCTCGGGACGGTTACTGGAGAATATTCGATACAGACATACGGTACACTCAAGGCCAAGAAGCGATTGTTCTTAACAAGTGAGTTTCTCTTTAAGCCATTTAACACCGTTTTTCATAAATATTAGAATGCAATGGATTTATAGGGGTGAATGGTCGATGTTGAAAGGAGCCAGTGCAGATCATATTCGTTTAGCTGTGAGTCCTTCTGGGGGAAGCTTTGCCGTCACTTGTGGTTCGAATTTGAAACTATTCAGTAGTGAGGATGCTTCTAAAGACTTTCCAATGTGTGGGTTTCTCACTTAATATATTTTTTTTTGTAGAACTTGCACTAAACAGATCGCTTGACTTTTAAGTGACTCAGTCTCTTTCCGATTGTCTTTTTGCTTAAGATTTTTTTGCAATGTTTTTCGCACCACGTCGATAGATGCCTTGCGATGTTGTATTCTGCTAAGTTGAAGAAATGTAGCTCTCTGCATTAAAATTGTTAACAAAAAAAGAACAGCTTTTGATATGAGTTCGGCTTTTCGGTCCGGGGCGAATGACCTGCTTATTGTGCAAACAAAGTAAAACAAAGACTAATCAGTGTGCTTTTTTAGATTATTCAACGTGCACGAGGCTGGTAGAAATTTTTATGGGGCTGGCGTTTATACGTCATTGTCTTTTTCAGTACTGCGTTGATCTGCGTCCATTGTGCACAGCCGTTCATCCCCGCGGGCTGGGTCTTTGTAGTTGTATCAAGTGGGATCTCATGGATTTGAGCACCACGTGAATGAGGACCTCATTCGGCAGCGTTCTTTTTATACAGGACGGTTGTTGTGATGTTCCAGTTCGGAAGATTCGACTCGATACGACTAGAAGATCTAAATTGAGGAAATCGTGATGGTCAACGGATCTGAACAATCGAATGGGATCATCGCGGCTTTTAAGAAAGTAAAGACATTAAAACGTTAGCCGAATAAGAATTTCTGCTAACGTCATGTGAGGTGAACAATCTGAAAGGTATATTGATTACTAGGAGGTTAAAAGATGGTCAGTTTTGAGAAATACTTACGAATAGGTTGTTGAAGGTGAGCAGGACAATTAGTATCTCTGCCCAGGGTGGAGATGGTGACACGTGGGAACAAAGTATTGGGCGTGTTCCGTAGCTTCTGATGATTAGGCTTAGTCATCCAATGTGAAAGTAGGATCTCTTCATAGTTTTCGCATATAGCAGCGATAATCGTGTCTGCATTAACAAAAATATACTTGCTGAATAGGGTGTGTGTGTAGCAGAGTAGTCGGAGGCGCCCTGCGATACATGTAGGATCGATCCCAGCTTCCCAGGCTCCCCAAGCCTTCCATCCCATCAGGGTCAGCAAACTGGCACGAGACTTGTCTGTGAGAATAACAGCACTGGTTTGATACATCGGTAGACCACCGCGAGTCGTTGTAAGGGCCAGATATGCATTCAATCACTTCCGACGACGTTTAGTGAAGTCGAATACATGGCGCATCCCTTAGGGATTGATCAACGAGGAAAGCTTTATCCTTTTATCCCTATACTTGCTATATAAGACTTTCATTGTAGATACGTTAATGCACATTCTAACATATTTTAGTGCCAAACGTTCACGGTGATCATAAAGTTCACGTCATTCGTTTCTCACCATGTGGTCGGTTGATAGCAACTTGTGGAGATCGTTATATCCGTATATTCCGAAACATTGCTGAATATCACAGCGAGGTGGTGCGACTGAATAAGGTATGTTTATCCATATATCGTTCAAGGTTACTTCCATCGTCAGAGATTTCTGTTATACCCTTTTAAACACTCATATTCAAACGTTATTTATGTCCTCGTGCTTGTAAGTATTTAATTTCAGTAAGGTTACTCCATACCCATCTTATTAATACAGTCGACGTTTGTTATATTATTGTCACTCTTTTTAATTATATCATGTTTACTGACAACAAGTATCAATAACAATAATGTAAGGCGCGGGTAGTGCAGTGGTAGTGATGCTGTCCAGTAGGCGCGATGTCCTAATTCGACCCCACCTAGCGCTAACCAATCCCCCATCCCTTTAGGATTTGCAGATCGGTACCAGGCTTAGCTAAGATCGCCTAGCTCAGTGCACTCCACAAAAGGTGAATGTGTATGATGAAGGCCCAGAAACACCCTAAGACAGCTATCCCGTTATTCCAGAGAGAATTGGCACAGTGGGCATTCAGCGAGTTTCAGAAGACCGAAAATCCTCGACAAGCAACATGAACAACACGCGAATTCCGGAGGTCTTCGTTGAATTTGGACGCGAGAGAACAAATCGAATGGTAGAATTGCTGAGATCTATCCAGTATGTAGTGTCGCATCGTGTAAACAGACATGCAAGCAATAATATAATCTTCTTTTTTAATGTAACCACTCATATTTAAAAGCACAGTAAAGCCTCTATCAAAAAGATAATTTATGATGAACTTATATCGTTAAGCCTGAGGAATACTGTTTCTTTTTGTTGGGTAGTACGGCGTGGTTATTCTCACCGACGTTACAAAAAACTTTCACTTCTTTAACCCTAAAGTTTCACTTCATTTCAAAAACCTAGGCGTTCAATTGTTGTGTTTTGTCACGTAGTGTTCCTTCTCTACCTTGAAATTGACGATTTAAAAATTCTGAAAGTACTGAGTTTCAGTTGGTTTCTTGAGAAAAATTTGCCAAAAACAGCCGCCTTCTAGGTGAACTCGAGAAACTCAGTTGAGTGTCATTTGAGTTTCCTATTTTCTCTGCAAAATCCCATTTCATGCAGTGATTTTCTACCTAATGAACACGTTACAACCTGATGTTATGCTGAAACCAGTAGTACACGGTCTGATACTGATTGGTGTTTTGGTTTAATGACTCCATGAAACTATTTAACAGCCAAAAAGTCGCCAACCACATGCTACTCTGAACGGCTGTTCTTCCTCGGTGGACAGGTGAAAAATGCGGCTCTGAAGAAGGCGATTCTGCCGAAACGTCAGCTACGGTTGTGTTGTCGGTGTGTTATTGTATGGAAGTAAACGTATGCTGTTTAACAACCTCGCGATTGCTGAGAAAGAAAACGTCGAATTCATAATCCAATGCCGAAGTTAATAGAAAGCCGATCCTGGAAACTACTTAAGTTATTCAAATCTGATCTCATCAAATGTTGCAACTTTCCTTTGCTCATTTCATCAAGCATCCCATCGTTTCCATAAATTAATCTTTTTCGTAACTTGAAAGTGGAGATATTGTTATATAGTTTTATTTAATGAACGCTCCAAATTTGACGGTGAATTTGATGAAGAGTCAAACATACAGACTTCAATCTGTTAGTTATCATGCGTTGTTTTCCACTTGTTTCCTTTGAGAGAGTGAATCCTCTTGTTTATGACCCACTTGGGACAAATTAACCAACCCGAATTAAAAAAAATTGATCTCAGTTACATTGCAAAATCGCATGTGATAGTGATCAATTTGTCATTTTCTGAAGTTTACTGAAAATACTAGAAGTGCTTTGCAGATTGGTGTATTTCATTCTAGCGTGTTTAATATATCGCCTCTTTTTGGGACGCATCTTTTTTTTGGCTTAAATGGCTTTCTTCATCGTGACTTGTGTACAGGAATCCTTTATTTTAGCTCTTCAATGTTTGTGGGATGTAGATTCCCATTTAAATGATACAGGTTTCACTTTGGATCACCCTCTTGATGTCGCATTCAAGAGCGTTGACCTTACTTTCATCCTCCTTACCTAATCTACAGGTTTTCAATACGTACATTTACGTTTCCACGTTTACCTTTACATGACCCTTCATCGTATCTACTGTGTTGATTCCTACACTTCTTCCGATTCATCTCCTTCGCATTCATCGTCCTCGGTTTTCAAACATTTTGCGTGTTGTTTCGGCTGTTACTTGAGTATTTCGTCTTCTTTATGAATGCCATATAATGCTGGTCGAGTCAATTGTATTTGCAATCTTGGAGATATTCAGGTTGAAACGTTCTCACATGGACTGTGGAAGAGCTTTTGCTACTGCGATGTCCCTACAATGCTTATCCGAAAGCAGCAGCCGAAAGCTGCAATGACTTTAGAAGCGGAAAAATGGATGTGTAGTTCGATGTTGGGTGCCTTCACTACTTCACACCGCTGTTTTCCGTTAAAGCAGGAAATATAGAGTGCAAAAGTGCATATGGAGCCAAGTCTTCTCGTTTCTCCCTACTACATACTTGACAGTCTTTGGAATCCCTAGAGTACTCGTTTCTCATTAAATCTGGAATGTAGTTGTTCATCAGGTTGAAATGTTGGACCATATACACATAGCAGCGGTATTTGAGGATATTCATTCCTTACACCGTAAATTGAGCCTCGGAAACAATGCGTCTTTGATGAATATCATCTCTTTAAATTGAAAGCCAGTATTTTTGCATGCATAGGCAGTTGAAATTGGATCGCATTCGTTCTATATGGCTAATGCTTGATGTTAGGCGAGCGGTGTCAGCATGAAGGGGAATATCCTGTGACTACTTAGCATCGGTCGAAGTAAACCATATTATCAAATGATTGCCTTCCTGGGGTATATTGGAGAGTAAAACTGAACAATTTACGTTATATGTACTCATTGTGCTGGACTTTTTTAACAAATGAGGTTGTGATTGACGATTAATAACACCTAATTGGAAACTATTAATACTTACTTACTTGGATCCTTAGATGGCCCGTCCTCACTGCTTGTGCAGGCTCCAGCATACTTTCCATTTTTTCCGAGTTTTGTTGGTTCGGCCGTTGTGGTTTCCCGGAGTGCAGAGGTCAGCCAGGCCAGAGTCTGCTCCAGGTCGTCACTACCACAGGCAGTCGCCGTCCTTGTGGATCAGAGGGAGATTTGTCACCATGCTACTACTTTGGTACCAGGTTGGTGGTGAATTCTGATACTGGTATTGGTTTGCTCTTAGCTGGGATTCCGGATCGGATAGAAAAGTTGGGCTTCTTCTCAGCTTGAGAGATCCTACCAGGAGTTCCCAGGATCGACTTTCTCTTAACCTCGGCATTGGAATATGAATGTATCGTTTTCTTGTTCAGCAATCGCGAGGTTTTTAAGCGGCATACATTTACTTCCATAGAGAAACATAATACAACACAACATTAGCTGACGTTTCGGCAGCATCGCCTTCTTCAGAGCCTGGAAGGGTATACTGGTATACAATCTACTAGGCCAAACGCTTCAATAACACTTACAAGAAGACAAAAAACTGTGGTAACTACATGATCAACAGCTTCTTGAAAAACTCACCGCTTTTTCGTTACTTCCAATGAAGAAGCTTGGAACAGCTGATTATAGTCGCATGTGGTTGACGACTGCACCATCCCACATCAAAAATCGATGCGAACATACGGGATCAGGTCGCGTATGACCTCCGGGCATTCATCCCTGCTATTCATTGTAGGGTTTTTGGCATTTATCCGAAAAGCCTCAAGGAGTTTTAGCGCTGGTGTTTTGGACTCCTGTGCAAGGATATTGACTTTTACTTCAAAGGAGAAACCGAGAGAAAACTGGCTTCCGTTTTTGGACGTTCAAATAAACCTATCAAGTAGCGGTTACCTGATAAAGTGGTATCGAAAGCCAAGTAACAAGAACATTCTTGTTTATTTCCTTTCTTCTCACCCTTCACACACAAAGAGGGCGATTGTGAGAAACATGTTTCGAATAGCCACCTCTGTATGCTCTACCAGGGAACTAAAGGAAGAATCGCGCGACTTGGCTCGGCAAATAGCCATCTCCAGTGGCTACGAAATAGTAACCCAATGAAATAAGTTTAGAAGGAGAGCGACGCGCCCAATCGAAACACTTGACCAAAAGGAAGTCTCGTTTATGTTGCCTTGTATTAGCGATGAAGTAAGCGTAGCTATTACACTTGTATGACCGTCTATATGAAACAACAAATTGCGTAATTTGCCCTTACGACAGGTACGGTGATTGCATGAGACGAGGTACGATATATCTGATCTCTTGTAATAACTGCGAAGATGAATATATTGGCGAAATGGGCAGACCTTTGTGTATCCGCATAAAAGAACACCTAGATGGCAAACGAAAACTAAGACGAAGCACCCCACTAGGCACGCATAGGATACAAAAGCATAGCGGAGACGATTTTGAAGTGAAAGTCAATGTCCTTGCACAGGAGTCCAAAACACCAGCGCGAAAACTCCTTGAGGCTTTTTGGATAAATGCCAAAAACCCTACAATGAATAGCAGGGATGAATGCCCGGAGGTCATACGCGACCTGATCCCGTATGTTCGCATCAACGTCTGATTTGGGATGGTGCAGTCATCAAACCATATGCGACTATAATCAACCGTTCCAATCTTCCTCATTGGAAGTCACTTAAAAAGCGGTAGGTTTTTTCGAGAAATTGTTGATCATGTAATTACCAAAGAGTCTTTCGTCTTTTTGTAAGTGTTATTGAAGCGTTTGGCTTAGTAGATTGTATATCAGTATACCCTTCCAGGCTCTGAAGAAGGCGATGCTGCCGAAACGTCAGCTAGCGTTGTATTGTATTGTTTCTCTATGGAAGTAAATGTATGCTGTTTAAAACTTCGCGATTGCTGAACAAGAAAACGACCTACCAGAAGTATAAATACACCACTGCACATCGCAGCCCGACAACCTAGAAAACCTACCACGATGAGGCGGTAAACCGTTTAGAGGAATTATTAGTAGTTACTGAAAATCAAGCGATGGCTCATACCTTTTTATAAACCGTGTTTTTTCATATTGACCAGACCTATGGTGTTACAATTATTATTCTTTGCTTTTATGACCAAGTTAAAAGCAAAACATCCAATACCAATGTGTGTGCATTGAAAGCACGGATCCTTGGTGTAATTCTGCTTGGTTTAGCCAGGCTACAATAACCAAGGGATTTTAACAGTCTGTCTTTAACGTTGCTGAGATATTTGCAAAACCTTGGACCGCAGGTGTCTATGGTGGGGAACGAACGTGCTATTGTCCTTTCCGAGGAGTAACGCGTTCACCACCACACCATGCGGGTCCTTCGTTGCTCGTGTCTCTCAGCTAGTTCTATCGATCTTTTGCCATCAGCAATCACCTGTCAACGGGATTAATCTGGGGAGCCCACATCGGCATTGAACCCAGTTAAGCTGAGGTTGTAGTTGAAATCACAATGTTTTACCTTTTATTTCCTGCCTACTACAATTTTCACGGTAAGGTACTAAGCGAAATACCCATTGTGTGGTGGTGAACGCATTACTCCCCGGAAAGGACAATAGCGCGTTCGTTCCCTACCATAGACACCTGCGGTACAGAGTTGCAAATATCTCCGCATCGTTGTGGTTCTATTTCGCTTAGTACCCTGCCGTGAAAATTGTAGTGGGCGGTAAATGAAAAAGTTAACATTATTGAAATATTCAGAAGTTGTTGAAGTTTTGAGTTCGTGCTAACTGAAAGCACGGTTGTACTTCAGTATATTGCATTTGCATTCAGAATCTCAGTTATGTGACTGGTGACGCTCCTAGACGACGATTTCAAGAACAGATCGAAGAAGCGAAGAGGTTTCTTCAAATGTATTCCACTTGAAATGCATTTTTTATCTGAAAAACTTTTCTTTGGCTCATTTTTTCTAGGATTATTTTAGCGAGCAGACTGGGAAATTTTTTATTGCCTGAACCAACTTTATAATGTTGTCTTTCATTCTATAAGTTGTTTGTACCAGTTGTTATTCAATTATTGTTGGTACAATTATTTTTTTGATGAATTTCTTCATGTATATATTCTCAATTTTATCGGACTTGCTGCTTTCAGCCATAATTCACTAAATTATTTGTTGTCTAATCACATCTGCTAGAGCAGAATGTTTATCTACGAGTAATCAGCAGTGGTAGACGGGGAAAAGAATTTTTTAGAACTGTGATGTCGTTGTTCTAGTGATTTAATATCAGCAAGATTACCTGCATCATTCTGTTTCTTTGCGCACCGTTGTGTGCTCATCGTGTTCTGAGGATACGAAGAGCATTAAGTTCTTTGTATGAGCTGCTATGTTTCCATTGTTATTATGACAAAATACCCACATTAGAGTGAGCTTGTTGCGTTATGCCCTCACGTATTTGGGTGCCTGAGTAGCAGCACTTATCTGAGTAGCCTCTATAAATGTTGAATTTTTCCACATAGAAAATGCTAACGTGGATATGAAGTCCAAAGCTTCATTGTATGTGGTTGTGGTAATTCTTTGTTTACATAAGTATTTGTAACTATGACAAATTTTGGATAAGGTTGTAGGGTCAACTACAATCAACTTCATAACAGAAAGCCATAAAAAAGGGTGTTAAGCTAAAAAACAAGAAAATGCGAGGTTTTGGGACTATTCGTGGGTTGATGGCTTTGTAAAGTCTTAGATACGTCTACTATATGGCCTATTTTACAGAACAGTCAGCGTGTACGCTTTTTTGACCACTGTCAATCGATTTCATTATCATACTGCAACGAGCAGGTCAAAACTTTAGGTGAGATTTTGTCCACGTGTCTGACCAATTTCGAAAATAGTAAATGGTAGGTGAAGGATCTGGGTTTCCGTGCTCGGTTGTGGTAGAAATCAGCAAGACTGCTGAAGTAGGAGGATTCCAACTACGGATTGATAGACGTTAATGAGATAGTACAATAGACCCATATATGGTTTGAATGCGGTAGATGGAATAGAAAACCCTTCGAGGTTATGCTTTCTCAACTAGTTGTACCTCATTCAAAGTCCTTGATATATGCGGTGAAATAATCTCTGTGGACGGGCGACTTACTTGGATACTCGGATGATCGCCTTCAGTGGTTGTGAGGGCCCCAGAAGAATTTCCATTGTCTGGTGATTTGCTGGTTCAGCCGTTATGGTTCCCTGGAGTCCCAAATCACGATCCCAGCCATGCGACGCTCTTGTGGATCAAGTGGAAATTTGCCACCGTGCGACTATTTTGATATCCGGACCACAGTGATTCCTGGTATTGGTTTACTCTTAGTCCATTTACTATGAGGCGGCAAACCGTTGAGAGCTGGGTTGTTTAATACACAAAATGTCTTTCTTCTTGAGAGATGACAATTCTTCTCTGCTTTATGGCGGAATCTTTGCACATGGAATGCGTTTATCGGATCTAGTACAGGATGATTGCAGTGCAAAAATGTCAAGTTCTGTTTGATGTTTGATGAACATGATGTGCGTAAGCTAAGCGGGGCGGTGCTTTTTTCCGGTCTCCTATAGAATTCCCCGACATCCCGTACATTTTCATTGGCCTTTGGAAATTTTTCCAAACGTTAATTGTAGCAGATTATTGTGATACATTGTAAAATTAGTGGAGCGCTTCTAACTCGTCCGCACTAGAGAGATTTGTGAGGAACAGTTAGTGATACTAACCGTCTTTTGATGCGAACAACGCAAAGTGTGGTGAAACAATTCCCTTTGATTTGACGAAGACGGCAGCTGATATGTATGAAGCGAGGTCCATGCTGTTATGGTGCAGTATCCTATTTCCACGTATTGCTTCCCTATCTCCCTATGTTGCGGCCACATAAGATTTCGTTTGACCTGTTCACATTAAGTGAATGTGAAGATCACAATCTTAAGCGATGGTTCTGATTTCTTTAGATATGTAGGAAAGAATGATTTTCATCGAGTATCGCGCAGTTCTTATTTCAGTTTTCATGAAGTTGTTATTTCATCGGCATTCGGCTTCTACATCGTCCTTGGGCGGTCGGTTACTCTTTCATTCCTACTTTCGTTTCTGATTTCGGTTTTAACATCTCTCCGAATCAACCAGTAGGAAGACCGAGCGAAGGATTCGTCGCCGAAAACAGAGCTTCATCTGATCCACATCGTGGTGAAGACGTGGATACGCCCTTGCAAGGTTAGGTCAAAACTCCAGTGAGGACCAAGTTGCTTGACCAGCAATAGGCCAGCCTCAGTAGCCCGCACACTGGGTGCTTCCGTCTATGACGTCAGGCGGTGAGACGACCGGTGAGAGGCCAGAAAATCTCGGGGTACGCAGGACGTCATTGGAACCGGATCTGACAAACACACGCACGGCACGCCATGGAGATTGTTTCTCACTATGCACGTATAATGCCAGAACACTCTCCACAGACCCCGATCTTCACGCCCATCTTGTAGCCGCGGATCGCATTAAATTTCATGTGATCGCATGATAGGAAACAAAAGCCAAGAAGACCGACATACGCCACCTAAACAACGGGACCCCTGTGAATCGTGGAGAAAAGGTCCCGTCACGAAATGTCGGTGGCGTAGGCTTTGTCATCTACTCGTCCATTGTCCATCTCGTCGACTTATACGTGATCCTTTCCCCTCGCATAGACGTCCTCCGTCTTCAGCTGTCGCATCACGAGAAGGTACTATCATCAACTGCTACTCACCGACCGACGCAGCTGTTGAGTACGAATTAAATGCGTTCTACTAGCAGTTGGACGAAGTCATTCGCAATGATAAAGCGTATCATGAGGTTGTTGTGGGAGACTTCAACGCCAGAATAGGAAAGGCCAACGAGAGCGAATACAGGATCGGAAATTTTGGATTAGGAGAAAGAAATGGGAATGGGAACCATCTCGCAGGATTCCTGTCAGCAGCACGTCTCTTCCATGGAAACTCATTTTTCCAGAAGAAAGAAAGCCGCCGCTGGATATGGGAGTCTCCCAACGCCATGACTCATGCGGAGACCGACCATATTCTGGCAAACAGAAGACGGTTCCTACTTGACACATCGCTACACTCGACCCAAGACTACGAGCTGCTTGTCGAAGGACTGAAAAGCTGTGCCGAATTCGCCTGTTCCTTAAGCAAGAAGATCGGATTGCATGTCTATCATTACCAAGAAGTTGCTCGAAAAGAGAAGGAAACTGAAGCTTGATCCTACTCCAACACGTTTGACGTGGCTAGTAGTAAATGCCAGCTGGAGAAGAGCTTTACAGGGAAATCTACAACAGTACGAGCAGAAGAAACTACTGGAAGCAGCAGAAAAAAGAAGCAGTCTGAAAAATGCCGTCGGGACTTGTATAATTATAATATTCTGCTGTCAGCCCTGATGAACGAAGATGAGATCGTTAAAACTTCCCGCCATGATATGGAATTAATAGAGGAAACATTCTACATCAACCTTTTCCGTTCCACAATCCCCGTCCCGGATCCTAATATCCCGCTGGAGACAAACCAGCTGGAATTCTTCCGTTGGAGGTTCCAGTTGTGACAGAAATATGAAAGAGGCACAGCTCCAGGACCAGACAATGTCACCGCCGATTTCCTTAGATCTGGAGACTGTAATTTAGTCGTAATTCTCGCAAATAATATGACAGCCTACCTTCAAAAGGAAAAAATCCCAGACCAGTGGACGTCGCGTACAGTCATGCTGCCCAAGAAAGGAGACCGAAGGGATCTTCGTCACCGTCGTCCAATATGCTTGCTAAGTGTACTCTACAAACTCTTCACGAAGATTATCTTCTCGCGCATACCAAGGACATTGGATGAGGCGCAACCAGTCGAGCAAGCAGGACTTCGAAAAGGATTTTGCCGCATGGACCAAATCCAAACCGTGTCCAGGGTCATCGATGTTTGTCGGGAATACCACTTACCTCGAGTTCTAACCATTATTGACTATGGAAAAACGTTTGATAGTGTCGAAACGAATGCCATCCTATCAGCGCTCGTTGACCAAGGAGTGGACCCGTCCTACATAAGAACTCTGTCCGACTATTATCGGAACTGTACTACGCTACGAAAATACAGCTTTTCCATCTACCTCTTACAATACCCATAGGAAAAGGGGTTCGACAGGGCGACACAATATCGCCAAAGCTGTTCAGTGCCGCACTTCCAGTGGATAATCAAGTCACTCGATTGGGATGGGAAAGGCATACGTATTGATGGAAAATTTCTATCAAATCTTCGTTTTGCCGACGATATTGCCATATTCTCAAGGAGTACTAGCGATTCAGAGAGCTCAACGAAGTGGAGAAAAAGATCGGACTTTGTATAAATCGAAAGAAGATCCAGTTCATGAAAAACCCATGTTGCGAAGACGATGAAATTGAATTGGATGGCTTTCCCATTTCAGAGACCACCTCGTACGCATGCTTTGGGCCATCAGTGAACATGCAAAACAACATAAACGGGGAACTAGATAAAAGAAGTAGAGCAGCTTGAGCCGCATTGGTGCCTCTCAAAGAAGCCACCGACCATCTGTAGGACCCGAAAATCCGCGCTCATCTCTTCGATTCTACGGTCCTCCTAGCGGTCTGTTATGATGCAGAGACGTGGGTAGATACTTCAACCACGTCAAGAATGCTTCGAACTACTAAAAGAGCGCTTGAGCGATGTCTTCTGAGATGTAGCCGGTACTCACAATAAGTAGCCTTAATGCAAAGCGCTGACCTTCCGAAATCTCTCACATCTTGGAGATCTAGGAGATTATACATCGATAGCGAAGCATAGATGGGCCGGTCAAGTAATGAGAATAACAGACGATAGATAGACGAAAAGAACAGTAGAGTGGACTCCAAGAGAATGCAAGCATTCCTCAGAACGACCACCTACACGTTGGGCGGATCTATTCGTAAACAAAGTTAATCAGCTATACCCGCGGCTGCAGTTGTTTTACAGATCACGGTATGAGACTCGCAAGCGCTACCATGTTAGAACAAGACCACCACCATGGACTACGATTTCGAGAGAAAGGAACGAATGGCATATGTGCTGAGATCCGCACAGTTCGTGAAGACGAGCCGTCCAAGTATCCAAGTAAGTTATCTCATCTGAGATTTAGGCGCTGTTGGGCACCGTACAAGGTCACAGACGTAGCGCCTATTGTGTGGAGTGGGACCGAGTCTGCTGAATCACTGATTGGGCCGTTTTTTCTCGAGTCTTGAAATTTCCTAACGAATTCAAAGGTTTCCACCACAGGCAATTGCCTGCATTTGTATATAGGAGGAAAGCTGACATGTTTGTGACTGGTTTTGAATCAGAGCGGTGGCATCTGCTGGCACTGATTTACTGCGATCTGGAAAAATGGACGTGTTTGCTGAAAGGCCGTCCCTGTATTGCTGATGATTTGAAAGGTGCTGAAGTAGTAGTGGAAGGAACATATTATCTCTATAGCGGGCCCTGCGACAAATCGGCAGCATAGATAATGTTGTACTTGGGTTTGTGAGGTCAACAAAGAGTCGCTGTTCCCTGCGCCGAATACTTATAATAGTTACTTGCTAAGTGTTGATAGTTGTTCAGCCAGGGATCGTTTCAAAATATATGAGGTTGTCGGAAGAAATTTTTGAGCATAGTGAAGGCTGAAATGACCGCCTGTTTGTATTACAACTGTAGAACATGCCAGATGATGAATGGTATAGTTTGAATCCTTAATATCCATAGTTATATCTTATCTTACGCAAGTAAATATACGTAGATGTAATCCTTCCAGAAAATTTTCACTGTGCAAAATTCCAAACGAAATGAATAGAAGCGATATGATTTGATGCTTGGCTTGCGGGGAAGCTCACAGCGACAGAAAATAAATCATTTACATACACACGCATGGTGCAGAGAAATTTTAATACAAGGCGATACGTATGATTACGAAATTTTACATCACTCGTAGAACTTCTCAGTGCAGTGGCTCAGACGGTTCTTCGAGGTCGAATCGTGTGCCAAGACATCAACGGTTGACCCTCGCCACTAAGCGCACGTTGCCAGTGTCCGAGTTCCTGTGAAGTGTCCATAAAACAGCGAATATCATGTAAAATAACTTTACTATGAGAATCGGTTTAGCTTTCCTTTCTTGCTGTATAATGTTCAATAGGAGAAAAACACTATCTTCGTGATTTAAATTTCATAATTCACTGACGACTATGCTGCTCTTCAATAACGCATTTGTATAAGTACACTTGAAGGGAAAAAAAACGCGGAGATTCCACAGTGAAATGAAATTTAAATACCTTTTAGCAGATTCTTATGTTTTTGTAACATGCAAGCTTCTTTGCTCCTCAGCCGCCTTGCTTGTCCTCAGTTCTTTATTGAAGATTCGGGTATGTGTTATGTCGCATGGCCATAAATGGCTTCATCCAATGAGAGGCCGTAGTTCCTAGTGGGCTCTCAACGAGAGTGTTGAATTACGTCGGTCTAGGAGTGGCTTATGCACCAGTATTCTTCCGTGCCTATTTGTTAAAAAGATGCGAGGGCAATTCTCGGTTTGGACATCCATGCAAACGCTGTCGTTTAAAAATCAGTAGAAGATTCCAACTTCTTTTTTTTCCGAGGAAGCACTACATCGTGTAGAGAAAGTGCAAGTGGGCGGAATTTCACATAGTCAAATCGTTCTTAGTCAGACTATGAAGTACGGAATCTGTTCAGTATAATTTTAATTTGAAAACTAAATTTCATGGAAAAAACTTGTGAGCAAAAATTCATCTAAGATATTTATCCAATCTAATCCAATCCATGCAATTCAACGCAGTACGTTCTGAGGCTAGCGAACTTTTCTTCGAAAAGAAAAGATGGGGCGTGGCCGAGTGAATCATTATTGCTTTTAGTTAGCGCTACAATAAATATCTACAGTGAAAACCCAGTATGGCAGAGTTTGATCTTCAATATAAAGTTGACATGTTTGGAAGGATATGGGACAACAGGCTTTAAGAATAAGTGATATAAAAAAGCGATAAAGCTCGGCGCTGATCAATCCCTGAGAGATGCATCATGCATTCAAATTTATTAAGTGTCGTTGGAGGTGACTGAATGCATATCTGTCCTTTACAATGACTCGCGATGGCCTACCGATGTATCGAGCAAGTGCTGCTATCCTCCCAAACAAGTCTGGTACAAATTTGCCGACCCAGGAGGGATGGAAAGCTTGGTGGGCCATGGGCGCGAGGATCGATTCCACGTGTGTGTCGCAGTAGCGCCTCCAACGCGCCGTAATAAGTGGTATATAAAGTAGAAAGGGTTCTCTAAGTGGGAATAACTGCACCAAAACGACTACGATCTCAGATTGCCGTCGCGAAATTTTCAATGAATTTAGCAATACCAAGCAAGAAAGCCTAACGAATGGTTGTTTATAGAGCTTTGTGACAGCTGTTGAACTGCTACAAACACCATGAGAGGTCAACTATTTCTAAAAATGCGTCTGAATGAGACGTTGCCCATAGTAATGCTATTGTAGGGTCCGTATTGCTATTATAGAAGCTTATATACCTTTAGCTCTGCTACGGCCTCCAGTTTTTTCTATGGAATATGTTGATGAATATCGGGAATGAAAAAATCATTTTGCTCGCAATAAAAAGTATTTCCATAAAGACGTGGATTCCACGCTGATTATCCCGTTAGGGATGCGCAATGCACTTGACTCCATTAAGCATCGTGGAGGTTATTGAATGCATATTTGGCCGAGATTATGATGTGCGGTTTCTTGATGTACAAATCCCATATTTTAGAAGGGAGGGGAGTTTTCGTTTGTCAAGGGCGCGGAACCAAACCGAAGATCACTTACATACTGTAGGCCGTCTCATCCGCTGCTATACACGCACCCTGTACCTATAACAGCATAAAATCCACAGCTCAATTATGAACTGAGGCACATGTTCTGTTACATACGCTAAAGATCTATAGGAAACATTCCTATGTGGAAAGACAAGACCATCCAGGTGTTTGAACCAAAATTACGATGCTAAAAACGAACTGAACGCACACGATGCCCTGTTATAAACATGGGTATGAGATATGCCTACAGACTGAGGTTCTGACCTAAAACAGCCTTTACTCACTACTATATGGAAACTGTTAGGAATTTTTAACGAAGACCCTACGAGAACGATATGATGCTCAGCGAGTCTCTATAGCGAGCAGAACGTACTGGGCTTCTCTTGCACTTGACAGGGACAAATGGAAGACTTGGTGGCGCCCGCCCGCTCAAAACACTCAACGATCAAGCAGATAACTGATGTTACAGGTGATGAGGGGACGACGCTTAGCTGTGATTACGTTTCTGCGAAGCGGACGGCTACAGCGGTCGATATCTCACAGAACTATTTGCTGTGCTTTTTCAAAACCGAAGAAAACTGCGGTTGAAAAAATGCTTTGGTATGTCAACGATTACATTCTAAACACTGAAACACGGCAGGTTCGTAGACAATGATGAGGTTAAATAGCTAGTAAATAGAACATGAAGTATGGAACAACAAGAAAGTATTAGCGATGAAAGGTCACAATGTTTTTTCAGTGCAAAAAATGGAGTTATGTGGACAGTAAACAAGTGGTGGAACGATCTTCCTCACCTTTCCGTTGGATTTTGGTCCTAGTGTAACGTGACCGATGCTCTTTCGCACTTCTTCTGATTCGCAAACGATACTCAGCCGCACATGAGTCTTCTGAAATTTGGCGAAACCAATAGATAATCGGGGTAACTGTGGCAACTCGGAAATTTTGTAAAGCTAAGAGAAAGTGCTCCATAAAAGTGCTAGGTGGATGACAACGCTGAAGATGACCGGGATTTACGAACTACCAACGAGCTATGGTCAATGTCTCGAAGAAAGTGGTTTGAGTACAGAGAAGGAAACAAACAAATGTAATAATCTAGACACGTATTACTTCATAAACAATCGAAAGGTAAGTTTTCGTTGTAGTCATTCCTTGCATTTCTACCTAATTCTTGTCACTCCTTAGTTTTAATAGGCCCACTAAAATCGTTTGAGACTTTGTTTTCCAATTTCTATTTGTTCTATGAATTTTGTTTACCTACAAAGAATCTCTATTTCCGACATCGTCTTACCGGTTAACCGTAAAGTTCGCTCAGAAGTAAAGCAGCCTTTCAACATATCTTATTTTAGAACTTGAGAAACACTGAAGTGTTCAGTAACCCAGAGAGAAGAACAGCCTCTACAGAATTGATGATTTGCGCAAAAACTGTGTACGCCATTAGAAGCAAAGTCGTTTACAGTAGAAAAAAGTGCTTATGTCCCTATACAGCATCCAATGGGAAAAAATGAGTAATAGGTAAGGCAGAGTTACGAACAACCGCAAAACATTTCAGGAGTGGTTGCCGTACTTTTAAAAATAGAGCGAAGGTCTCTCACCGCTACTCGACTCCGGGATATGGTGAAGAACATGCTTTCACCAATATCTGCGCCGCCATCTATCAGTAATCGCTCCGAAGTTTTCTTTTTACTAACTTGTCCCATAGGTTGAACTATGTACAGTCGTATAAAAGTCGCTAAAAGCAGCATAAACAAGTGTAGAACAGGTGACAAAATGATATATTTAATATTAGTGATCTGAAGCTAGGACAGTGCCAGGTTGACTGAACTCGAGGTAGCCACGCAAGAAATCATTTCCAGCAATTTCTCAGTCCACTTGGAAAATCATACGTATCAGAAATAAAGGCATTCGGGATCGATCAATCTCTGAGAGGTGCAAAATGCCTTTGACTTTACCGTAGAGGTTGACCTAATGCCTATTTGTGCCATACATCGGTTTGCAAGAGCTAAAAATGTATAGGCTCTATGACGTTGTACACCCATAGGTCTGGTACGAATTTATCGAATGGGTGTGTAGTTCGTTCATCCGATGAGCGGTATCGAAGTAATACCAATATGCTACTCGACACCTTAAACTACTGCACTACTCGCGTCTCATTTGTAACGCATGTAATTGAATAAGATATTTATAGTATAGTAAAACTCAATAAATCGAAAACCACACCAGGCATTCTTGACTGAAATGCTTAGGCTGGAAATGGCTTCTTTAATTTATAGTTAAATGTTAATTCTAATAATATTACAGTTTCTCATTTGCAAAAAAGTTTTGTAGTACTGACATTTATAGACTGATGGAAGGTTTCTGATCTTTGAGACGATGACGGCAAGACGATCCTGAGAGAACGTGGCCAGAAAGAGAACTTCTCCCAATTTTGCGTTATCGACTTCGTTATTTGATTTCTGAAGACAAAAAATTCGAAACTTAGCGTCGTAGCAAAAATTCTGGGTGGTTATTTCTTAAACGAATGGACCAAAATTTGAAACTGTTTGCGATTGGCTGAAGCGACAGACACTTGGAAATTAGGAAGTGTTCATTGACATTTACATTTGTACCACATTGAACTTTTCCAAGTTTCAACTGATCAAATAACTTTCTACTTAACAGATTCAAGCGTTTCAAATCGAAATTTAAGATTATTCTTAGACACTCGAACGTCTCATCATATCTGGTGTTCGAATTGCTGGTACCTACCTTCAACTGTTTAATGCTTGAATATACAAGTAGTTAGATTCAAATCTTCAAAAATATTTCAGACATAATTGTTGCAAAAAAATAATAGACCTTCGATTTATTCGGAAGAAGAGCCACTTCAACGAGAGCGCCGTTTTCGTCATTCAGAGACAAATCCTGCAATTTTTCAGCGATATTACAAGGTTTAGAAAGCTCAAAAATCGACTTCAGGTCGTCTCAATACTAATCCATAAGTCCTCTGCTGTTGATAAGGTAAAATTATAAAAGTGCTTAGACAAGTAAGCTGCATATTGTTTTGATCCATTCCAGACTCCGAAAAAGGTGGAAACCTATCGAAACGTTAGCCATCTGACAGCGCTTAAAGCTCTAGGCGACACACACGATTAGTAGCAAGCTTTCAAAGACACCATCAAGCTTCACATTTTTAACAAATTTCATTTTTTAATACGAATTCACAGGAGTGTATTGCACAGATGATTAGTAGTCATTAGAACAGTGCAGGTGGAACGGTGGAGTGCATTGTCGAACACAGTTGATTACTGATCTCAACCTAAGGCAGGGCGAGTGAAGTTTTCAACTTTTTTATGACTGGCCAGCTCATAGCAGTTACAATCAGATTTGCGTAAACTGCTTCTACGGAGCAAAGCAACAAATAGAATACGAAAGTAGAAGAACACCTCAATGAAACTAGTCAGCGCTGCGAATTTCACCTATTATCACCTAGCGGTAACGATTAGAGTTACTTCAGAAGAAAAGCTGTTAAAATAAAACACCTTAGCGGCCTTAGTAGTTTCAGCCATCTTCCCAAGATGACAATAAAGTACTGGCGCTGTTTTTGCATTCAAAGCTACTATGGGTTGCATTTTTTCAAAGTTACTGTGTTTTTATTAGCGTTTGAAGACAGAGAGAGAGAGAGAGGGTTAGGAAAGGATAAGAATAGAGAGGATAGAGAAAGCGAAAGACTCGGAACTGTACTAAGAAATCAAGCCGAACCTTCAGTCGAATCCGGGCTTGTGCTACTAAACTTGCCGATTGGTTGCGACTTGAGAAAAGCTGGACGAGCAAAGCGATCTAAGAAGGAAAGCATCAGTGTCGATCTTATATTATGCTGAAGATTTTTCACTGTTTAATTACTTAAAATATGAAATATTGCCTTCATTAGGTGAAAAGTGAGATGTAAGAAGAATGGCATGAGACAAATATTCAAATACCATAACAATCATAATTGGAAAATCTTCCGTAAGCTGTGGGTGAGACGAAAAAATATCATTTCGTGTCACTTTGAGTTAGGAAGCGATTCAAAATCTAGATTACATAATAGTTTGTCAACTCTCGACAGCTCGTATAGCGCATTAGTTGGAAGTGTCCTGCAATACATTCGTGGTTCTTTGTTCAATATCTCGTCCAACCTAAGCAGGTCACCGATCCTTCCAGATTTGGCAAACGGTTACTAGACTTGTTTAGAAGGAGAAATCACTGGCCTGGTACATAAGTGAAACACCGCCAGTTATTGGATATACCGAATATCCTTTCAGTCACCTCCACAGTGGAGGAGTGGAATGCATGGCGCATCCCTCAGGGTTTGATTAACATCAAAAGCTTTATTCTTAATGCACTTCTATAATCTCGAATGTCGGATGAAATAGAAGGAAGACAACGTGATTGACACAGTCCATCCACTGTCTGTACCACCTGTACCACCGGCAACCCCATTAATTATTGAGGAATTCAAATGGACACCAGGAAAGAGCGTAAGAATATTTCAAAAACCGACTTTCATTTAACATCAACCTTAGCTTCCTTTACCTTATCAATGGCAAACGGTCACGTCTACATCAGTAAATTCTCTAGTTGTCCCTGATTTGACCCATACGTAGAGGTGTATATGAGCACTACTGTGATAAATGAATATGCTTGCAAAAAGACTTTAACATAATACGTAGTACTTTCAGTTTTTGCATAATTTCAGTGTTGTTTACTCCAAAAGCAGCATTATTAGATAGTAATGGTTTTGAAGAGTTCCTTTTAAAAATTACCTTATGTAGATCTCGTTCTCTGACGCATTGTTGGTAGATAACGTTGTAGTTGATGAATGAGGACGGTGTAGTTCGAGCCTTTAACAAAAGTTTCTGAAACTTTCTTATTGATCACAACAGCATGAATTAAGCTGACGAAGAAAAATGCGAGACAAGAGTTTATAAAATAGAGAAGCTTGAAAAGAATGCATATAGAACAGCTTTTGATTAAAGCAATTTCATATTCACGCAGTCTTTCATACACACCTACTGTTAAAATTCGTTGTTTGCGTAAAATTTATTTTTTAACATTTCCCCACTAAAATGTTTCATCTCCTCTGAAAAAACTCAAACGAGCACTGGTAAACTCTCTATTCGTTTCTGTTGCACATAGGAGCTATCCAGGCAGCAATTCTAGATAGCGGGATATAATAAAGCCTGAGTTTCTGCATGTTTTTTGGATTATTTTTGTGCGACGGTCACCTGCCACCTGCATCGTCAATCGTCGAACGACTCAAGCGGGAGTCAGTAAACATACCATTGTTTCCTATTGCGTTTAGGAGTATCCCAGTGGGTATTGCTTGCTCCAAGGACTCATTGAGCATCATATCTTTCTTCTAGAGTTTTCGTTAAGGACTCTGGTCAGATAGTTCCCAGGATCGACTTTGTCTTAACCTCGGCATTGGAATATGAATGTGTCGTTTTCTTGTTCAACAATCGCGAGGTTTTTAAACAGCATACATTTACTTCCATAAAAACACAATACAATACAACGCTAGCTGGCGTTTCGGCAGTATCGCCTTCTTCAGAGTCTGGAAGGGTATACTGGTATACAATCTACTAGGCCAAACGCTTCAATAACACTTACACGAAGTCGAAAGACTCTTTGGTAATTACACGATCAACAACTTCTCGAAAAACCCACCGCTTTTTCGTGACTTCCAATGAGGAAGTTTAGAACAGCTGATTATAGTCGCATGTGGTTGACGACTGCACCATCGCACATTTGGTCAGATAGTTTTCCTGCTGACATCCCGAGGAATGCAGTCATCGAAAGGTGTTGTCAATCGGTTGTGATTCATACGCATTACGTGTCCGGCCCACTTTATCTTCGACACTTAGCCATATTGCACAGCGTCCTCTATCCATGATTGCTATCGTAATTCGGAGCTTTGGTCCGCTTTCCTCACTTATGTGACACGAGGTCTTCCAGGCATCGTCCCCTCAACTGGGAGTTTCATGAGGCTGAGTGTTATTTCATCATCCTTACCTAGCGACCAGGTCTCTGACGCATAAGTTAAGGCAGGAAGAATCGTAGAGTCGAAAAGGTGGACACGGTATCGAGTGTTCTTTGTTCTCTCCAACATATCCTCGGTACTCTTGAAAGCACTCCATGCCGCTCGCTTCACCCTCTTCCACTCTGAAGCTAAGACGTTCATCACGTTGATTTCCCGACCTAGATAGACGAAGCTAGAGCACTTGGAGATATTCATTCCGTTGTGTGTGAATGGGGCTTACGAAACCAATCCGTTCCTCACATTCGTGAGGCGACAGCAAATAATAATTCGACGAAGACCGTGGTATTCGTTTTGCTGGGTTTCCAAAGACCAGAGAGGAACTTATCAGCCCAGATGCCCAGGCTTAGATATGAACCCCCAATAAACACAAAGCCATGGAGCACTTGCAATAACTGTTTCGTATTAGGTACAAACTAATTGGTCTTCGTAGATGGTGGTTCTAGGAGAACTAGCATCTTCTTAGAGCCTAATCTACCGTAAATTTCGCCCATTTAACGTCGGCATACCTCATGATATAACAAATTTCGTTTTTCAAGAATATTTTTGTTTCGAAGATTAAGTAGAACGGGAAGAAATAGGAGTCGTTTAGACCTCCTATGACTGGCACAAAGTTCTCAACATGGTTAAGATGAGAACCCCCGTCTTAGGTGCACACCATGCGCCGAAAACACTGCTCAGCGAAAAATGTTAGCGAAAAATTGTAGGTTCATAAAATAAATGGTGACTTCTGAGATAGATCCCAAGTTGCCCCTGCTACTCTACCTACCCACATCGCTGTAAACGTAAAATGTTATCTTTGAACTCAAAGAATTCACTTCTATTTGTGCAGGATTGTGCCACGGTTTTCTTTGAATAAGATTATTTGGATAATTATGTCCAATAGCGCTCTTTTTTGCTTTGTTGAGTTTCATGTTCTTAGCCTCTGTTTCACTGATACGCCCATCCGCGAAGAGCATTTTTTGGTTATAATCGAGCGACTTCATTGTTTACCATAATGTAATGGAGAACAGTTTACATGCGATAAAATCACCTTGTCGCACCGTCTTTCCTGATGGCGAAGACCAGCGAACGCAATTTGACAGCTAACCAAGAGTTCCAGAGGTAATCTCTACTCGGCCATCATTTAATTGCATTCATAAAGAATCTTAATCTTTCTATTTACTTCCTATTATAATTTTTCACGGCAGGGCATCATGTGAAATATAACCAAGATGATGCTGAGATATTTGCAAAACACCGGACCGTAGATGTTTGCGGTGAGGGACGGACGCACTATTATCCTTTCCGCAGGCCAACGCGCTCACCACCACACCATGATGGTCCTTAGTCCATCTTAGTTGTATTGATAAAAAAGTCAAATATCGCCAAGCAGCTGCCAAATTCACAGGCAAATGCAAGGAACTTCCTTGATGACGGATGCGAGGAAACGAATCGAATAGAATTGTTGGGATCCGTTCTACAAGTGGTGCCGGGTTATGCAAAATAGAAAAGAAGAATGAAAATATTTCCAAGCATAGATTTTATAGACTGGCAGGCCAGTTGTGGTGTGGAAAAGATGTGAATATGACTCGTACTTTGCCAACTGCCTATAGTAGCCGAAGATTTTAATCATTCTACCTTGGGTCATCATTGTTGATAGTGAGATATTACACATACGCAGATTCTGGGAGCGATTTTGGAGCTTTTTTGAACCACATACAATAGCCATAAATTTAAACACTCAGGTAATGATCTCCTGCAACTCGTAATGATGGTCAGTCGTGTGTTGCACTAGAATTAAACTTCAGTAGTCATATTTCGAAACCGACTTTTCTTGAACCTCGGTATCACTAATCAATATGTATTCTTTCTTTGATGAGCTTACACGAGGTTGATAATGATGTTTATTTTCGGCTAACGTTTCGACGTCTTCGTCTTCCTCAGAGCCGATGATCCGAGTCGATGGTCCTCGCTTGTTATTCGTCTCGACATGGCAGCTTCGCCTTCGTGTCGAGTCACTGCCACGTTGAGACGAATAACAAGCGAGGACCATCGACTCGGATCATCGGCTCTGAGGAAGACGAAGACGTCGAAACGTTAGCCGAAAATAAACATCATTATCAACCTAGTGTAAGCTCATCAAAGAAAGAATACTGTAAATAATAAGTTAGAACTGTGAATGTTTAAAGAGACTAGTGCGAATAAAATTTACGTGTTGACTTTTTTCTGGTTACGAAAGCATTGGCTGAGTATACTGCGTGTCGCTTTTCCTTTTCGGGCTCTGTAGAAAGCGAAGTAGCGGAATCGTCAGCCAGTACTAGATAATTCTTCTTATTGACAGCGTCGTGTCTGCATAGCAATAAAACACCGACTTATGTATTTCTTTACTAAAAGGTATTGTGTCATTAAACTCTTAAATTCGACTGTTTCCAACTTTAATATAATTTTGTTTCAGAGTAGAATCCGCTAAACTACCTTGGAGGAAAAGTTCTCGTTTTTTGTTTTTCTCCCGGACATAATCATCGCGCGCATCGTGCAGAAGTCGGTGTTATTATCAGCTAGCACAAAGCTAGTAATAGTATGAAATGCTGAGATATTTGCAAAACTTCGGACCACAGGTGTATGCAGTGGAGAACAAACACGCCCTGTTGTCCTTACCGGGGAGCAGCGCACTTCACCACTACACCATCCGGGCAGTAAATAAAAGAGTTAAGCTAGTAATAGTAATATTAAGTCTTTATTTACGCACAAGTTGACGTTTCGGCGGATTTCGCCTTCCTCAGAGCCTGGAAGGGCCAAGTTGACAGCAATCCATTCGGCCAAACACCTCTATAACCAAACAGAGAAAACGCTAAACCAAGCTTTCAATCACAATTAGCATAGCTCTGCACACTCACCGCTTTCTATGAGTCTTCCACTGAGTATGTCGCGTGAAGACCAACCGCACAGAATTCACATGGAAGCGTAATGTGCCCCTCCCATCAGAATAACAGGTTTATATACTGTCCAATATCACGCGTGATAACGAGGCATTCCTCCCTGCGGTTCATTTTCGGATTCTTGGAATTAATCCCGAATGCCTCTAGAGTTTTGCGCGCTTGTGTTCTCGATTCTTGCGCGAGGATCGTAACCCTTACTTCAAAATCTTCTCCGTTATGTTTCTGCGTGCTATGCCTACCTAGTGGAGTACTTGGCTTACGTTTGCCGACTATGTGTTCTTTTATACGTACTTCTAAACCAGTCTATCCAAAAAAACCAAATGAATATGTAAAAGGTCCCGCATTAGGTGTGTACACGCTCGTCTAGCCAAGTGCTGCTGTTAATTATTATGGCATCGTGGTCCAGCTCTACTTTGCGTTTAGAAAGCGATCTGAGTTAAGTGTTTACTTTTTTTGAATGCGATTGTATTTGCACTGTATCCTATTGCTAAACGTATTTTAGCAGATAAAGCTTTAATAGGTTATAGTTGTAGAATAAAAAAGGAGTTTAATCAATTCAACCAAACATATCGTATGGAAAGCAAAAAGTAATCCGAATGCTAGGTTAATTACATTTAACGACTAACTTCCGTCCTCCACAGTGGCTTCGGATGAGGAAGAAGGAAAAAGAGCAACCATATCTGTCCACAGTCGGTACACAGATCAATCAGATGGTGTAGTTGAGAGGAAAACATTTGCGTAGTACTGAAAAGTGGTCCTCCAATGGATTAAGAAACTTGGAGAAAAAAGGTGGTCATCTATCTTAGTAAGCGATGTGGAAAACCGTACTGGATGAATTTCTCTGTTATCGATCGAAAATAATCTTGAGCAACACGTAGATAAAGAGAAATGGAAACTGAAAGGAGAAATAATCGTTTTTTTAATTTTAGACGAAGAAAAATTAACTGCCACGACCGACTTTCTATTAACCTCGGCATTGATCAAGTAATTTTCTTCGTATTTTTGTTGAGCAAACGCGAGGTGTTATTATTCTTTGATCACGATTAAGCTGACGTTTCGCCGATCGTCCTGGAATTTGAGATTTCACGGCGTGTATTGCTCATGCTCTTGCTAACCTCAGCAGCATCAGACATCTGGAGATAACTGTGTCCTGTGTTTGTTGACGGGTTTCAATTAGTGTATTTTTCAGAGCGTTTATGATTTTAGACATTTGTTATCTAGAATGATATTGCTGATAGCGGCACACATCTCAACATCCAGCTGAAGAAGGGAAAAATGAAAAAAAAAACTCAATAAAGATAAACTATATTTTGAGCGTATTCAGATTAATGCGGTTTGGAGCTAAATCAACCAGGAGGAAACTTTTCGGATGCCATTATTTGCGCTTTCGTTGTTAGACGCAATTTGATTGTACTTTGATGTGCCTTATGGTTATCGTTTACTGGCGTTGGGTGAATGGCATTGATCAAAAGCTCCACTAATGACGACAGGCCATAGATGGCGTAGCATCAAGGATATCTTCCTCTTCAAGTCCCATCTCATCACCGAGAAGCACCTGCACGTCTACGGCTCCTGCAGAAAGATGTCCTAACAGAACGTCGGCTATTTCAAGCAAAATAAACCTCCTGGACTATGGTCTTCCAGTCGTTTTTGACGTCAACTCAACTGAGGAAGCTTCCCTAGGACTTGATGATGGAGAACCATAGGAGCGTGTTATCCGTTACCGACATGCTCCGATTCTATTGGCTGCCGAGGAGAAAACAAACGCCAGCGAAGCAGAAACTGAATAATTCCTGACACTAGTTAACTTTCAGCAGTGATTTGGGATAGAAACCTTCTTGCCATCTTAAGTATCTTCATGTTAACGATGATCCAACTTTTACATCGAAGTGTGACACCACTCATCATAGCAGTGGATAGAAAACCACGGTAGGTATTTCTATAATATAATACAGTTACAGAGGCCAAGAACATTCGCATTTAATACAGTAGAGCAATTCTGATATCCTATTAGCATTCAGTATAGTGAAGGAATTTTCATATGTCTCCGATTCCAAGAGCCGAAAACTACAAAGTTGATTTTGCCTTGAGAGTAACTGGACTTCCTGTAAAAAAAAAATAAACTCACTAATCGTATTTAAGGGTAAGCTTAACCATTGGCACGTCCTTCGCTACCTCCGTTATCGACGAGGCAGCACTGTCTAGACTGTCCGTCGAAGTGCATCGCGGCAACTGTAAGGTGCACTGCAGCTGTTCACCTCAATAAATCATCATAAAATTCATTAGCAATTAAACTCATGAGGATGAACGGCGTAATTTACAATTGTTTTTTTACACGTTCAAATACCTTCAATTGATAGTAAAAACGAGGTAATGAAAGAGTCTGTCTCATGCTATGTATGATACAAAAGAACGAAGAGTTTTCCTACCGCTAATGACCATCAAGCTTTCTAAGTAAGCTGTGGAGATGGAAAGAAATCTCACCACACCAATGAAAAGTTTAAAAAAACTGTTCACTGGCCCATAAGGCCGAGATTTCCCAGGAGCATCGCGAAAGGCCCAGGTGCCTGTTTATCCAACATAACTTCTGGTAAAAAAAAATAAAAAGTCGAATGAGGTTCGATTTCCGCAATTTCAAATGTACAGGTCGACGCGAAAATAACGGAGAGGTTGGTAAAGAATGATATTCAAAAACACATTTTGTAATAAATATCTCTTCTTCATAATGTGGCTGCAAACCATTTTAAACACTACTCTTTGCCTGACAATTTGCAATCTCGTACTTATTCCTAAAAAATAATTCACGGTGATAGTAGGCCGGTTCAAATGTTGTTCTCGAGGCATGAAAATCGTATCGTTTTGTGTCACGGATTCAATCTCGCGCCAAAAGCAACGATAGCAATCCGAAATGTCATCAAGCCATAGATTAAGGAAAGCCTTTCGATTTCCCAGAACGCAGCTGGTGTTCCAAATGTTTCCTACCGGAGATATAAGTCTTTATGTCGGGATGATTGGGGTGCTTATCAGCGAGAGGCAACGACATCTGAAACCGATAATCAAAGCTCTCCGCGCATAAAATAATTAAGGGATTGCAGACGTTCGTCATTTGCAAGACGCCGAAATTATGGGAAAACTCGATGAATTGAGCGTGAACCGCAGTACCGCATGAATTGAACGAAAACCAAAAGGATGAAGACTAATTTCGTCTTCTTTTAATCAGCGAAAACAACTTCTTTATTCCTGCATTGCATTGTAATGGACGATGAATAATGATCCTATACGACAACCGACCATATTCTTTTCAGCAACCGGACACTCGAATTTGCACCAGAAGATTGCTATGATAACTTTTCCGACAAATGGAATCCTCCAATTAATCGTCTTTAATGTTGAAGATACGATCACAATCGAGTTATGTTGCTGCGACAGTAACATCGCGAAGTCCTAGAAACTGAAGCACATATCTTTTGCAAAAAGGAGTCATTTAACCCCAGTATTATCAATACATTCTTGGATTGCTACGATAAACATTTCGACATCATCTTCACTAAAAAATATTTTATTGCTCTTCGTTATGTGCTAGCTAACATAAAACCGACTGCTCAGGATGGATAATCCCGTTGAAGAACAAATTACCAGCAGGCAGTTATATCAAAGACAAGAGTCCTGCATAGCATAGCGCTTCCGGGTGAGATTGTCTCATTCAAGCGGTGCTCCACTGAAAAGATTCGACTGAATATGACGATGAAGAAACAACATCGAGAAGATGAACGTCTATGAACCATTTACTCGAAGCATCAGCTTTGTTGAAGACGAAGACGTCGAAACGTTTGCCTTACAAACATTTTCATCAACCTCGTATAGCATATACATTCAGAAATGACAAACAGAAAAGACCCCATCCTCTTCCAAAAAAAATTTGCACACTTAACACTACAGAAGGAGCGCGTGTAGCGCATTGGTCGCAGGCGCCCTGCAATACACATGGGATCGCTCCCCGTGCCCCAGGCTCCCTACGCCATCCATCCCTCCGAGTTGTTTGGCAAATTGGTACCTGACCTGTTTGGATGGTAGTGGCACTGGCTGGATACGTCGGTAGACAATCGCAAGTCATTGTAAAGGCCAGATATGCATTCAATCACCTCCAACGATGCTTAATGAAGTCGAATGCATGGCGCATCCGTCAGGGATTGATCAACGCCGAGAGCTTTATCATTAATTTTAACGCGACAGAAATTAATTGAGTTTGACTAAGCTACCCTTCCTCATGCATTGCATCTATCGGATCATTCATTAACCACTTGTCACTTTTTCAAGAGGCCTCAGGCCGAAAAATCTCCAACAAGGAAACCGATGCTAAAAATCCCTTTGACGGATTCGCTGTTCTAAATTTTTGTCATATTATGTTCTTAAAAGAAAGAAGCTTCTACCTTGTTAGCAAAAATGTGTCCTAAACGCTCTCATTTTGATCTAGAACTATATTTTTGCCTAGATAGAATAATTAAACATTCATGCTCAAAATCGCTCTTGCAACGTTTTCTTTCATCTATCCACGACTGTAGAATTTTCCACTGGATTCCTATAATTAAGGAAAATGTCTGCACTATAGAAAATAAGCAAGATGGAATCCTCATGATCATGTGGTTCGGATTTTTGGAGGCCCAGTCGAACTTCAGATTTCAATATCAGACTAGTTACTACTGGCGTGGACACTCCCTGATGTTGGAGACGGGATAATAAGGCATGTGACGAAGTTAATACAATAAATTCGCTGTATAAACACTACGATTGAAAAGTAGTTACTTCAGAGCCGTTCTAGACTAAGCTGATTAAAATGTTCATAAGAGTTCTTGCCAACCGTCACCAAATATGGAAGGAGCCTTTTTGGTACTTTTTTAAAATCTTGAAGTCTTGTGAGTAGTAGTAAGACTACGAACAGCAATAGTAGTTTTAGCGTGGTTTGCAGCTATGGATGATGAACATCTTTTCATTATAGGTGACTGCGGTAGAGGTGAATCTAGTGACTCGACGGAGACCATCAATGATGGCTTGATTTGGTACGTTAACAAAAGCTATTCCAGTTTTTCGTGAAACACATACTATGATTCAGTGAGTGGGAAATAACAAGCCTGCGACTTTCTTGTGCAGGTTTCACATGAAATGGAGCATCCACTACATAGCATTGACAATTCTGATATAATAAGATAGTTAATCTGCTTTGTAGAAAAAACGATTACGTCGCAAAAGAAAGATACATGGTTCTTACTGGTAGAAACACAAAAAAATTCTGCCCAATAGGACATACTGGAAAGGTTCTGTCCCGGTATTCCGTGAACATCAGGGAGAGCGTCAAGCAGTTGTTGAGCACGCATGGTCTCAGTCTGTCCTAAGCGCTGTTCAGCATCCTTTTCGTCCTAAATTAATGCTGTATTCACAAGAATATTTGAACAGAAATATCTTATAGCTCGACTAGGCACAGAACTTTAACCATGATAACAATGACTTTGGAACTTTTGACATCGTAATAGAGGGACACTACGATTGAATATGTCGAGAAAAAAACTGTCGAGAAAATCCAAACGACGAAATTATTCATTAAATTCATAGATTTTGTGAAAACCCTCTCTGTAGTGATCGTTTCGCCAGAACTGAGGAAACGTGGTCATTGATTAGGACGTAGACCACCAGACAGACAGCATAACCTTCTTTGGGTACAAAAAGTAATTTCCAAGACGATTCAGCGAACACGATGTTGATGAATAGCTTTATTCAGTTAACGTTTCAGCCCCTTCACCTTCTTCATACTCGGATTGCTCCTAATTCATTGTCCACAGCTACTGCTCCTTCTTTCGATGTGGGTTTTTGTGACTCCATTGAGATGAATCCACTGCACAGAAGCACCGCTCGAATGAAGTTTCCTCAAGCGATGGAGCCTTTCTACTCAGGACGGTTGTTAGTCTATTGCCAGTTCATATGGCGTGCTTTCTCAACAGCGGCAATGAATTCTGTAGCATAACCATTTATAAGGTTCATCTCAGTGCGCTTATTTGTTGTCTTATGGGACATGAATTTTTCATCGCACACCATAAAATGAATGAAAAAATATGGAAAAGGAAAAAGAAAAGGAGGAAGCGAATTTCTCGCTTGAAAAAGATCGGTGTTGACGAGTTCTTTGTGTTGAACTCAGTTCTTGTGGTATTCATTGTGGTATACTCCGCCTTCCTAATTTCCTCAAAATGACAACGGTTCATCGCTACCTATTGAGTAGATTTTCGTCGATCAGAATAGATCACTGTTTCCAGGTCGTTGAGATTTATTTGATTTATCCGAGTTTATTCATCGTCATCATCAGAAGTACTATCATGAGCAGGAAACTTTCGAACCACTGATGCAGTTTGGGTTACGAGTGTCTCTGCGGCACAATAATCATTGATGACATTGTGAATTCATTCCGATATGGCGTGCCCAGGTTTGAACTCATAAACAAAAAACAACCTCATTTTAGATAATCTGAAGTTGCAACGAAATTGAAAAAGGGATTACACGATAGATAGCTCAGAAGTAAAAAACTCTGAAATGGTGTACCCCTACAATGCAGGCCATGAATTCGAAACCCGTAAAGAGAAATCCGTAATTGCTTTTTGCACTGATTAAATATTAGTAAAAACCACAGAAAAGGAGAACCCTACTGCACTCTTTATTTTTCACTTATCATTTTTGCAGACCGTTTAATGCTCTAACAAGGTTCTAAACAGAACCGAACTCAAGTCGAAAAGTGCCCCAAAGGTCTAAATTAACAAAAAAACGCTACCTTTTTACCCGAAACGGCTCCTAATAAATCAATCCGATCTGGGAAAAAGTGTGATATTTTGTCGTTAATTTGATTTTAACATTACGAACAGAAGCAATTTTTTATTCCTAGGCGATATTGAGGACATCAAAACGAGATTGGTAGGAACGAAAGAAAGGAAATTGAAAGAAGGCAGCCTACTTGAATGCCGTAGTTCATCCTGATGAAAGCATCGTACGGATTATTGTAGCAGAGTGTCGCTCCCTTATCGAACGCCTCGTGGTTCCGGATAGGAACTGATGTTGTCGAACCGGTCCAGTGCTCTAGAATGTCACTATGTTCGTCGAGTTTCCTCCATCTCTGCTCAGTAGTGAACAATTCCAGAAATGGAGTTTTCGAGAATAACAGAATAATTAGTAAAACCAATAATAGAAACAGAACCACAATTGTCCATTGTGCGTCTGAATCCATTAACTGAAACCACTAAATTTATCCATGTAAATAAACGTTTTACACACGTCCATAATGACGCCACTCTGAGGAAAAATTCAAGGTGGAGTATTCATGAATATCAATAGTTTAATAAAAGTGTAAAAAAAAACTAAAAGGTCTAAGATTGCTTCAGTTATAATCCACTTAGTGACTGAACAATTAGAGCAGGCATTAGTAAATCCAGAGTTCCCCAGTGGATTTTCCTCGTTGAAGAGACTTGAAAAGCACTTTCGGCGCGTTACCGCTTGCTTCTGGTGCCCTTTGTAACAGAGGGGTCATGGCTTCTTTTTTGGGTTCTGTCGTTGCTGGGTCTTTGGATAAAATTGTCGACCTCCTCAGCTCAGTAAATTCTGCATTCTAAGTGAATCCCATTTTGCGTCGCAATTTGACACCCACGAACACTCTTTTTCCTCTATTCTTCAAGACACGGTGCATATGATAAGCTTATAAATGCACTTCAAACCAATGCTTGAAGTTCCCATCTATCCTTCCTCATCAAATTAAAGCACAACCAACCGTTTTTGCTGTTTAAAATCACTTCACTAAAACTTCGTTACAGCATATAATGTAGTTCAATTTTGATTTTTGTAGTTCAATTTTCATGTTTATTGATCACTTGAATAAAAACTTCGAGCACAGACCAGATGCACTTAAAATCTATTTGCAGCTCCAAGTTGATCAACCTATCAGATGTTTTTCTCTGTTGGTTCCACTTCTGGACGTGTTGAGAACTCCATAAGCTTCCAGAGTCTCCATCCTCTTGTTACCTCATCATACGACGAAAATCAATAAGATAATGGAGTCGAGCACGATGTCAGAGCCAATAAACTTTTGGTGAAGATGGCGAAGCGATGTGTGTCGTTACCATCAGAGGCACTTCTAGTAAGCGATCAGCCGAATTAGGTGCTCTACCAATTTCTAGCTTACTCAGTAACCTTGTAGACTTTATTCTTCACATATGTAGAGAAAATCCTTCGGAAACCTTCTAAAAGAAATCGAATTTAGCATTTACAACACCGATTTCAATCTCCAGCCAACCTACTATTTTCCATCTATGGCAACATTAAACAGTGTAAAATTCATTCGACTAATAAAAGTCGAAGGCCTGAAATAACACCAAAACCAGCTCAAAACACGAAATTTAGTATAAAAATGTCATTTAATACTAGTTTTAATGAAAGACAAAGGCATCAACCCTTGCCTAAGCTCTACAAGTATTCTTTAAAATGTTGAAGCAGTGGTACTAAAATTAATGACATACTAAGAATAGTTGCATAGCCTGACAACTGGTTTCTAGAGTAGTACAAGACCCACTAAAGTTTCCATTCGTTTCTTTCTAGAGCAGTGTTTGTCAATGCCGCTGGTGTTCATCCAGCATGGCGATATCGCGACTTCGAGTCCATGATTCCATGATCCGTAAATCGTTTTCGGCTGCGGATACTTCCGTTTGTCATATAAATATTCGTCTTAGAGGTTACTTGAGTACTGTTGGAGTCCACTCAACGATTCTTTTCGTCAATCTAGGATCTGCTCTTCGTATTTTGCGACCAACCAATCTATGTTTCGATATCGACGTATATTCTCTTGGATCTCACAGACACCTTCTAAAGTTTGGACTGCTGACATGGCATAAACGTAGTGTGCATCGGTTTATTTCAAAATACTGAGTTCAAGTGTGCTTAGGGGTGGTGGGCAGAATTTTTGGCGGCATAAACACGAGTGTGAATAATTTGGCGTTTAGATCTTAAACAAACAAATCTAGGCTCATAATGAACTTTGCTACCAAGGGAAACATCCTTAGAGTTCATAGTTTTTCAATGAACAAGCTTTCATATTCAAACTCGACAGAATTCTGGTCTTCTGAAGCCGAGAAGGTGGAGCCTATCAATGGCGCGTTTAGAGGTAAGAATAAGAAATATGCTCCAAATTGAGGCCGAGAAAAGCGATATTAGATGAAACTAACACTTCTGAACCTTGCTATGCTGCATATAAGGTAGACTTATCAGTAGACTCGATATTTATAGACGGAAAATAATTGAATAAAAGCAGCTGCTGAAAATAAGGAAAAGGACAAGAAAAAAAGGAGCGATGAGGGAAATGCGTTCACAGCGCGGAATTAATGTGAGTGACAAGTGCCGAATAAATGACACATTGAGTGATGAATACGGTAATTTGGATGGTGTGTGCCAATCCTTTGTCGTCAATGAAGACGTATGCTCATGCAATGGGAAAGCGCGTTAGCATTCCGGGGCCGTACACCACTATTGCTGGCATTCTCTTTGCTTCTAACGCTATCGCTTTCTGCTATTTCACCATTGACTCATCAGAATTAGAGAGTTAAAAACTAATTAAACGATGCTGCAACCAGAAACATGCATGCTTCTTCTATAATTGATTTTTCAATCACACCGAAGACCATAAAAAAATCCCAGTGCAACCACTCTTCGCCTTTGGAGAACCGACACTGATGAAAGGATAAACGATGGAACTTCCAACGTTGTTGAATCGTTGGGAGATATACGACGAATTCGACTTCAGCAAGCAATGGAGAGGTGGTTGTATTGGCATTTGGCCTATGCGGCGCTGATGGAACGTTTGGTGAGCATGGTGCGCAGAGTCGAAGATACCGGTATTATTTGTATTGGTGGGCACCACTAACCGCTGTGTTACACAGGCATGAAGAACCAACAAATGGTTTTTAATGGTGAAAGTGAGGATCGACAACGTAGATATCCATGTTGGAGAACAAGGGTTCCGGTATTTGTCGATATCGTCAATCCCATATATAAGTGCAGCCAAGAAAATTTGCCGAATAAAACGAAAGCCGATCTTACTTTGCTGGAAACTAAAACTCCCCATATAAACCATTTTTAATTTATTGCTTGCACTCTGGTAAAATAGGACCGGTATCTAAGCTCAGTACTGGCCAAGTGAGCCTCTTCGAAAACAAAGCCTGGGAGTTTGTGAGAACGAAATTAACAGACTCTCACATTCTGTCAATTCATAGAGACTTACAATTTCATGCTGGGAGGTACTATAGATGAAATAAATCGACTAGAAAGCAGTGAATTATAGAAGAACTGAGTAGCCTCACAAACGTATTAGATCTTCAAACCTGCATAGAATTAAAATTATTTATAAACCTGACAAAACATCAAATCCGCTGACGAACAGAACAACTCTGACCATTCTTCTAAGAACTTTCGAGAAGTCAGATATTTCATTCTGGTGACCGAGTACTCGATTAATAGAGTGCCTTTACGTAGCCGAGCTCATTCCCATGAATCGCTGATGATTTATGCAATTCGTAAATCAAAAAACTTCTCACCTGTCCAAAAAGACAGGCGAATAGTTGTGGTAATAGACTAGCGGCGCTCCACTACGACTATCCTGGATCCCGAGAACAAAGTATAACACTAGCAATCAAAATATCAGTGAATAGAGAAGACGATAGTGCAGTCGCGGACTAATTTATGAAAACAACAACATCTATGAATGACGACTACATATAAGACGATGACACGACTGTAAAAAGTTCTTAAGACTGTTGGATACGTGAAGGTGAGAGTTATATATTGTGTGATAGTGTTTGGTAAGCGCTGCAAAATAAACGTTCCGTAGTGTTAACTTTTTATTTGTTGCCTACTACAATTTTTAACAGCAAGGTATGACGCGAAATAGAACCACAAGGACCCGCATGGTGTGGTGGTGAACGCGTTAGCCCCGTAATAGTGCGTTCGTTCCTCACTGCAGACACCTGTGGTCTGGAGTTTTGCAAATATCTCAGCATCATTGTGGTTCCGTTGTGTTTCATTGTGTTGGACGTGTGGACAGTGGTTAGAGGTGCCAACAGACACCGGATCATTTCTTGGCTCTATTCTGCGGCCTTGGCTCACCAAAGTTTCCGTCAAACCAGGTTAGAAAAATTGGTAACGAACTCGTTTAAGAAGATCAAGACATTAACTGCTTAACCTTTTCTCTAATGCTCATTATTTTTTTACGGCAGGGTATGATGTGAATTACAACCACTATGATGCTGAGATATTTGCTAAACTGCAGCTTAACTTAAAGAAACAAACTTCAGCGTAACTGGGTATAATGCCGGTTTGTGCTCTCCAAATCACTCCCATCGACGGGTGATTGCTAAGGGCACTGTTAGGGTAAAAAGACTGCCTGAGAGAATGGCAGACAGTGATGCCGTGCATAATACTGTGAGTCACCCTACCTGAGCCACTGGTTTCAAGACTTTGCAAAATTACTTAATTACTAGGATACTTGGATACTTGGATGGCCCGTCTTCGCTGGTTGAGTGGCCTCCAGCATTATCTCCATTCTTCGGAGATTTTCTGGTCTAGCCATTGTGGTTCCCTAGAGTCCCAAAGGCAGCCTGGCCAAAGTCTATCACAAAATTTTGCAAAATTAATAGCAAGTCACTTGGTTCTTTTAAGTGTTGGTAGTAGTTTATGAATGTT
Organism: Angiostrongylus costaricensis; assembly: GCA_900624975.1. Taxonomy (NCBI): domain Eukaryota; kingdom Metazoa; phylum Nematoda; class Chromadorea; order Rhabditida; family Metastrongylidae; genus Angiostrongylus; species Angiostrongylus costaricensis. The sequence goes on along the minus strand of UYYA01000187.1, from coordinate 10,180 downwards.
TAATTTTATAAAAACAATGAGCAAAGTGGTTCTGAAGTGCATACCATTTCTAGGATCCAATGTATTTTATGCTACTGGATACCAGGTGGTATTTGTTCACCTGTTTCGCAAACCGTCTTTTAACAGCAACAGTTGGCTCTGTCTGACATTTGCTTCTGATGTTTGTTGAAAATGCTGCCCCACTTCTGCAGAAAATTCCTGCGATGTTGCTAAGTTTGTTGAAATTGTTGTCAGAGATACAAAAGCAACAATAAGGTGTGGACAATTGATACAGGCGAACTGAATCGGCTGTTGGCTTGATCCTGCACTTAGGGTCACAAAGCATTTCATCGTTCTGGGTCGGGAAATTGGTGTAAGACTTTGTTGGAAGGACAGCAGCACTGATCTAATACATCGGTAAGCCACCACGAGTTATGGTATATGCATATACGCACTCATTCGCCTCTAATGATGCTACGAATAGAGTCGAATGCATGGCGCGTCCCACAGGGATTGGTCAACGGGAACAGCTTTATCTTCTAGACTTTGACGCTCTGCGTTCTATTGTGCTCTAGTGGTATTATCTGAGCGCGATAATGTGCGCTCTCATGGGGAATGATATTTCAAACAAATACTCATCAAGGAAGAAAATGTCATACAGTCGACAAGTTTTCGCGAATGCACTAGCGCTCCATAAATGATACCTTTCTCAGAGATAAGCATTTAACTGTTCATTTCAAAGTTGTCCTAACCAAGCGAACAATAATGATGCAGAGATATTTGCAAAACTCTGGGCGTCTGCGATGGGGACCGAACGCGCTACCGTCGTTTCCGGGGAGTAACGCGTTCACCACCACACCATACGGGTCGTTCGTTTTCCTTGTCTCTCAGCTAAATCTATCGATATTTTTGTCATCAGCAATCACCCGTCAACGGGATTGAGGAGCCCAAATCGGCATTGAACCCTGTTAAGTTGAGGCTATAGTTATAATCACAATTCCAACTTATTATTCACTGCCTACTCTTTTTAACGGCAAGGTATATTGTGAAATGTAAGTCTAATGATGCTGAGATATTTGCAAAACTCTGGACTGCAAATATCTCAAAACCATTAGAGTTATGTTTCGCAATGTACCCTGCCGTTAAAAAGAGTAGGCAGTAAATAATACGTTAAAATTGTGGTTAAACGAACAATTTTAATTACTACTGTTTTCAAAACCAGGTTAGTTTAATGTGTTGTGAGTCTAAACGACAGCTTAGCAATAACGGCTGTTAGTGATTTTGAAAAGCTTAGTGGGAAGACCACTAACGATGCTGAAAAGTTAGAAATCATGGAAGACAGGAATAATGGGTTTCGCGCCCGCTTGCTGAAAAGAACCTACTGAAAAACTTGCTACATATCAGGAATGAGTGGAAACTTTATAGACAACTCGTGTAGTCGTTAGGTTATCAACGGATACAAGTGAACCGATGATGCTTGCAACATCTGAACTGACCCAGGCCTTGGAGAATTTCAACAAGAGACGAATCTTGAAAGAAATAAAATATTTTGATGAGCCATTATCGATACACTGATTTGAGTGTGCACGTATCAGTGTATGTATAGATATCTATACATGCATGAATTGGAGCACGGTGGTAGGTGTCTGCACGTTTAGGCTATGAACATACTCGAGTCGATTCACAAGGTCGACCTTATCAAACCTCGGCATTGAGTTATAAATATGTCGTTTTCTCTTTCAGCCATCGCGGGGTTGTTATACGTTATACGTAGTTATATGTTCATTTTGTATGGAAGCAAACGTGTGCTGTATAACAACCTCGCGATTGCTGAAAAAGAAAACGCATTTGAGTGAATATTTCAAGAACCGACTTTCCTTTAACTTTGGTATGACTAATCAGTAGTCGTACTTTCATTGATAAGCTAACAAATGGTAGATGAACAAATAAACTAAAAACTTTACTTGATTGCATAAAGGAGTGTCACCGGGTGACATTCATTTTTGCCTCATTCGAGCGGCGCCCCATTGAAGAAGACTAGACCCGACTCGATGACAAAAACACCACATCGAGAAGGCGCACGACTGTGGACCATCAACTTGGATCACTTGCTCAGATGAAGACGAAGACGTCGGAATGTTAGCTGACTAAAGTTGTTTATCAGCTTCGTGTAGGAAGCCGGTGAATTTTCGCTAATCAAAGTGAATCAAAAACTGAAAACTTCTTAAATTTCTGAGGAAAATTTCTTATACACGCTAGGATGCGTTTAGGAGAAATGAAAATAAGATCCAAAATGGTCGACATTTTATAGCAAGTTGCCGAAATAGCGATGGATAAAAATCCGTTTGCTTCGTAGCTTGAAATATGAGCCTGAACGAAAAAGCCAAAAAATAAAGAATTTCTCCGCTGCTGTAGAATGAGAGACATTCACATTGGAAAATATGTGCAAATTCTAGTGGGTTTTATGCACATCATTAGCGCCGGTACGAGACATATACGATTCCTATGTAATATGGAACTCCGGCCTATATTAGTCATTCATGACTCAGTTTTGTATGTGACACTTTTGGCATTATATTAGCAGCTCTTTTTAAGTTACTTTTTGTGGGCAAAAATATTCTCTACATATTACAACTTACAAAGAGTATTTTCTCAGACATTACTGAAACCAATAAAAAAGTAGGCATAGCGCTACGTTGTCAGCATCGAAAATTTGGTGCCCTCACAAGTGTACTAAATCAAAGACATTCACTAAGGTCTGTGATATGTTTGTTAAAAACTTAAAGGCGAAAATAATTTTGCTACGCGTGCGTCAGGTGTGGCCCACATTGTCACCACACTGGTGAATGGAACTGCAGTTACTAACATGATTATTGATGGAAGAGGTTCTAGTTCGCGCCGTATATCTGGAAGACTTGAAAACACCATTTATGAAAACGAATTGGTCTAGCGGAAGCGAATAATTATCACCAAAATGTCGCGACATTTACGAGATGGAATTTCAATGCCCGAATGCTTCGAACATTCTAATGCTTCCAAACAAACACGCAGAGCGTAATGAAGGATGTTGAACCATGTAGAAAACCTATCAAGATATTCAAATCAAACTTATTATTCTATATAGACGAATGAACAAAATATTTTCTTTTTTTTAGTTTTGTACGACCCGTCTTCGCATCTAGTGTGCTGATTCCAGCACATCTCACATCCTCCTATCCATCAACCACGAAAGTCTTGGGTGGCTTTTGCTGCTTCTTGAGGAATTTCCCCTCATTTCGATTGTCGTAGAGCGTTGGTCGAGTCGATTTTCACTGAAGTTCCGAGATAGTCGGGCTAGAGCATTCCCAGTTGGATTGAACAGAGTGGTTTTTTCACTGATAAGCCTGGCAGTAATTTCCCGACCCCACCGGGATGAGTGGCTCGGTGAACCTGTAGAGGGATCGAGCGACCACCGTGATCACGACGACCAGCATCACTGCCACTGTGCCATCCTCTCCTATCCGTTATTTTAATTGCAACAAAACTTTATGGCTAGTGAGAAGGACTGCATCTTTAGCAGCTGAATCTGCGAGAATTTGAATGTCCAGAATACGAGACATCCGTTCTCGAATTTCCCACTAGAATGCTGAGAATGGGGTGGAAGTGTTGAAGCAAATTAGAACAGTCGCTCATCCTTGCGATGTGAGTCCTTCTTTGTATTTGAATACAGTTGAATCCAGTGGAGTGGCGCACCACTCGGATGAAGTAATCTCACTGGGCAGTGTTACTCACTTTATTCACTCACACGTTACTGTTTTACTGCTTTAGCTTCTCACTATGTTCTTACACTTAGCAACCTTTTTGGATGCGCAACTGCACGCGATTTTGTACAACTAATTCTGAATTCAGAACAGAGTAACGTTTTCCACAAAATATTTCCAGCGAGGAAAGTAACATTCGAATTGACAAAGATGGAAAGTAAGGGCAGAAGTAGAGAAAAAAATTAACATGAATAGGGAGCAGAACTAAACAACAGAATGCTGTGAGTGCACTTATAGGTGCAACTCAATGCCAGCGTAAGACATGAAGCGAGGTTACACATCTAGGAGGTTCAATTCATGCGTATAGAAATTTCACAAAGATCGTTTGCTTTCGCTTCACCTATTGTAAAGGATGAAAAGAATAACGCGTTCGGTGTTGATCGATCCCATGAGGGATGTGTGTACATTCGACTTCATTAGACATCGTTAGAGGTAATTCAATGCATATATGGCCCATACAATGACTTGCGATGGCCAACCGATGTATCTAGCCATTGCTGTTATCCCCTTAGACAATTCTCGTACCAATTTCCCCACTTCGAAGGGACAGAAGACCTATTGAACCTGGGACGTGTGCGTATTGTGGAGTACCACTAACCACTGCGCTACATGCGCCTTGACGTAAGTAGATGGAATCTTGTGTGTCATGATTCTGATAACAACGAAGCAATCATTTAAAGAATGATTCGAGTGCTCTTGAATAGAGACGGGATAAATATTTCACATTATTAAGATAAAGTGGCGAGAATGTCGCTCAGAGTTAGGGGAATCGTAGTCAGAGCCAGAAATCAGTTCAGTGGTACGGCTAATAGTGTTTTCATTGAAAACTCGCGAGCAATTGTAAACATCCGTGAACTGAAATGAAAGTAAATGTATTCAGTGAATTGACCTCACCTATCCGGAACAGAGCAAATGGAACTAATCTAGATCACTGATCTCAAAATATTCTAGATAGAGAAAACTATCAAGAGCAGGAAGGTGCAGCAACATTAAACGACTTGAAAGGAAAACTGATCTCCAACATTTCCGCTCTGAACTGGAGTCAAGAATCATTAACGGGCCGACGTTAAGCATTTGAAACGAAGACTCTTAGAGGATAACAATCTAGATAAAGTTAGCAAACCGCCAGATTCCCGGCCCAAGTGGAAAAATGTGTGTGGCCAACCCGGAAGAGAACAAAGGAGATCTGAAAAGCGATTCAAGATCTCTATCGGTAAGTCTGCGTGACGGTGTTCTATTGTCCGAACTTATTTAGTCATGGTCACATTCTTTAAAGGTGGGTTTCTTTTTGGGGAATGAAGAGTGCCACACTTATACAACTAGATCGTCTTTTAAAATCCTATGGAAACTGAGCTCACAAAGGCAACTAGATACGATCTGCATTGTGGCTTAAGCATTCTCATGATTGCCTTGTCGGGTTCATCATTGTTGTACACAGTGTTTACTCACTGGAGAGAACCGGTGTCACTCTCGCCTTCAAAATAAGAGGGAACCAAGTCCAATGTGAACTTGTGTTTCATCGCATAGTGGCTTCTATTCTAATTTTAAATCGAATAACCAAACAGGAATGCAATATAAACTAAATTCCCACTATCCTGGGATTCGTTACAGGTCTGTAGAACACGGCGCTTCATGGGAAACAACAGGCATTGCTTCCTTTAATAGAGTAGACCAACATTATGGCATCAGAACTGCTTGCTTCCTTGTGCTCTACTCTTGATAAAAATCTCAGAAAAACACAAAATGCTAAGCCATGAAGATTTATTTTTCGAAAACTTTTATAAATTCAGAGACAATGCAACAAAATTAGTGTAAGCACAAGAAATATCCACCATGAAGCAAAACAGAAAAACTTCTGAGAGAAAAGAGCAAAAATCGGAACACAAAGTGACAGCAGGGTACTAGAAAATAAATAGGATTAAATGGATTTCATTGAAGGTGTAATGCAAGAAACCCGATGACACTACAAAGACACTAGATTTTCCGTATACAGAGTTCAATACCTACGCTTTCATTTTCGTATATATATATATATATATATATGTATATATTTATGTATATATGTATATATGTATATATATGTATATATGTATATATACACTCATGTGTATCATCGAAAAGCAACTCCCTATTTTAAAATAACCATAATGCATTTATATATTGCAAAATCTCCCTCGAATTTTTATTTCTGTTCTTTAAAATGTGAGAACCAAATCTGTGCAGTTGTTTTTTAGATCGATTAGTTTTTTGAGATCTGAAAGCCCTATAAACATAGTTGGGAGTTTTATCCTGAGATAGCGTGCCCACAATTGCCATCTCACGACATTTGTAGATCCACTGTTCACGTACACAGACGATGGAGCACCATTAATGTAAGTCATGTTCAAATCGACGTAAATGATCGAAAATTGTGAAGCAAAACCCATGGCTACAAGATCTCTAACTGTTACTCGAAAAGGAATTTGCTTTTCCAATTTCAGTAAGTCGAAGGTGGATCTGATATTTTCGAAAATATCCTCTGAAGTGATGAAAAGGTATTGCACATCTGTGGGTTTGTGAACCTTCATAACTGTTACTACCGTACTGTAGATCGTCGCATTATTTTTCCAAGAGTGCAGAATCATCTGCCTAAGACAATGGTATGGTATGGGACGACTGAATGTGGGTGTTTTCACCCTTAGCAATCCCACGAATACCGAAACGTACTTCACAATGCTACAATGTGAAATCTCGTAATTTTCATATTTCGGAAAATATTGAAGACTTCATTGTCAGGTAAAAATACACTCCTCCACATTTTGCTATTGTTATTCGTGAATGGTGGAATGTCCATTTCCTTTGAAGATGGATGAGATGTCGTGATCAGCAAGAATGGCCAGCCAAGATTCATGACTTAACAGTTGCGACTTTCTTCTTTGCGCTTGGTTGAAATAACAAATTTGCTCCACCAACCCAACGACTTTGAAAGAATTTGCAAGTGAAATACGAAAACCTTTCTATCAAACAAAAATTCTTTATGAATTCATTTGATGCGGTACTCGAGCGCCTTGGCAAAGGCGCTGGTGGCAAAGGCTGTGCGCACATAGAATTCTAAATAAAACTTCATGCTATACGCCTTCTTGTCAGTTTCATTTCTTGTAAAAATTACAGTTAGGAAACAAACTACAAGAATTTTAAAATAAGGAGTCGCTTTCCAGTATACATATATATAATATTTATGTATATGTACATGTAAACACGTATGTTTACACATATGTATATACAAATATATAAAGGCAATTTAGGACACGACGAAATAACGAAATTCGTCAGTCAGCGAGTCGACCTCAAGCACCTAAATTCAGAACATCTGAGTTGTGGTGAGCAGAATGAATGTGTTTGGAGCTAAGCGATGAATAGTAATAAATATAAAGGGTGATTCTACCGCTGATATTGATTGAAGTATTTTGTCTCACATCTATGTGCCGAAACAAAGCGAGTTTTAAGAAGTTAACTCAAGGAATTTGTGAATTTGAACCTCACATAAACTGTTAAAGAGAAATCTTATTGAATAAATTCCAAGTGTTTTTCATTTATTATAAAGTGACTAAGATGATGTGTTGTCTTTAAATAACGCGCTTCTCAACGATATTGTTTAATTAAGAAACGAAAAACCTAACAACTTGCTCTACCAATAGAGAGGATCCTTGCCAGGTGTTGAACAACCAAACTGATATTTGCGCTGACCCATGCGCGTGTATTACGCTGCCCAAAAATGTGAGGAAATGCAGATGTTTTCCACTTACTATTTTATTATACACGATCCGTCACTAAATCTGCTGTGCATCACAGTTTTCCTTGTATTCAATTCGCTTCCTCGTATCCATCATCCACGATGGTGACCGAGGCTTCCGAATGTGGGTCCGGCTGCCGCTTTAAGATAGTCATCTTCCTCAAGAATGTCGCTGAGTGCTGGTTGAGTAGATTCTCCTTAGAGTACTGGGATTGTCAGGTTAGAGTGCTCCCATTTGGACTTCAGGTAACGAACTGTTCCCAGACAAGTCTGGTACAATTCTCCGACCCCTAATAGATGAGAGATATGGGTGCGGGTCAATCCAGCACCATCCTGGTGATGGACGACATCATTACCAATGCCCTATCCGTTCCTTCGTTAATTTGTTTGCAACTCGAAAAGCAAGTTCAGACTTTGGATAGGGTTTCAATACTCCATCACTTTTTTCAGGACGGAAAATCATTAGTCTGCCCTGTCCAACTTCAGACTTTACAAAATGTAGTCGTATGATGACGTTTTGTCGTGAAGTCCAAATAACTCTCCAATTTCCTGAATATGAAGCGCGGCCTTTTCATGAAGTCTTATTCCAAGAATCTGTTTACTTTTCTCTGTGGCACAGACCAAGTGTGCAATCACCACCCTAACACAGATTTGTTATGGTAGAAAGTTTCTCGGGGCGAACGCAGTCACCACCGCACCAGGCAAGTCCTTCGTTTCGCATGTATCTCACTCGTCTTATTGACCGTCAATAATATCCTGCCGTTAGAAAAAAAGTAAGCTATAAATAAAAGGTGACGATGTTGTGATTTATACCGCTTCAGCTTAACAGGGTTCAATAGCGATTTGTGCACCTCAGATCAATCTCTTTGACGGATGATTGCTAATAGCACCTATAGATCAACAACACGGCTGAGAGAAAGGCGAAACGAAGGATTCGTATGGTGTGGTAGTGAACGCGTTAACTTCTGGAATGAGTAATAGCATTTTTGGTCCCCACCGTAGACAACAACTGACCGGAGTTTTGCAAAACGGAAGGGGGAGAAGGAAAAGAGACTACATACCCTTTCAGCCTCCCATGCAACGATTTGCAAACTGTTATTAATGTAAAGCAGCTCAAGAGCGAAATATGGGTATTAAGATAGGGCTGAACTTCACCTTCAACAGCCGCGTGGTTACTTAATAAGTCGCTAGTAGTTTTCCGGGCTCTGCTATTTCGTCTTAGTGAATCGCATTGTTACTTATAAAAATTCGCACAATAGCTAGCGCAAAACTCAATGAAAGTTTCCCGTTGAGAATCATTACAAATTCGAATATTTCGGATAAACGGCTGGTCATGTGGAATGTCTGTCAAAGTTGGTGGAAATGGCACTTTTGTTTTACAGTGCCATGAAAATGCTTCCTTTTACTTACAAAGTGTTAAGATTTTCGACACTTACATCAAGGTAAGCCAAATCATAGTGAGCATAGGGCCCACTATCCTCTGCCTTTTTCACTACAGGCCTGACAGTCTCATAAGCCCCTCATGACGATAGTTTCTGCACACTCCTCTGGAAGTAAGTTGTTCAATATGTTGACTTCTCAGTCCATACAGCACCCAGCACCAACCAGCCGCTATGAATACTTCCTGATTCCAAAAACCCTTGCGTAGAGACTGTTCGTTAACATCTAAAGAAAACGATATTTATTAAGCGCACATATGTTCTCGATGCCTCATCAAAATTCAACGGAAAGGATGTCTTCGAATGCTGCTTTTGCCTTGTAAATGCTTTATGAAGTCGGCATGATGAATAACTTAGTCCAAGAGATAAACAAAAGCGACGGGTATCGGTAGCTTAGAAATAGGTCGACACGTATTAAGGAAAACACGTGGCACCGCGCCTACGTTTTTGACTCTACGACTCTTCTCGCCTTAAAGTGCACGTCGTGAATCTGAATGCTCAGTAAACGAGATGAATGGTCATCGAAGGCGCAACAGAGAGGGCTGGAGATCTCCTATATTACTCAGAAGCGAGAGTCAATCCAAAGTTCCGACTTGATTCAATCATCAAGTGTCAAGAGCTACAAAGTGCCAAAGTGTCGTAAATGAGGTGAAACCGCTGTAAAAACGAGCTGCGGACATAAGCTGTTAGCGAAAAAATGCAGTGCAAAGAAGGAACATTACTTAAACGGTGGTGACGACTCCCATAAAGGCAGAGGAAAAAAATTATCAAAAAGCTGCTTCAACTGCCCAACCATGGTATTGCAACCTTTTTCAACTCATTATACAAAACACGTTGAGTTTTTCGCTATTTTACTTTTGTTCTTGCCCTAACTTTCCGAAAGACACACTGCTTAAAACCACATGGACGCGCAATGCGTGCTTCTATTAAAAAATCTTGGTACGCTCCCACTGAACACTTTTTTTTAAATGACATAGGAAATAATCTATATAACCTAACAAATATTCTTAACCTATCCACACATTCATGCAAACCCATCAATTCGTGCCCAGTGGGTGTATAGAGAGCGTCCTAAACATTATAGGGAATCTTAACTCTTTTATTTACTGCCTTTTTTTTCTTAATGGCAGGTTATGTTGCGAAATATAACTCGTATGAAATGCTGAGATATTTGTAAAACTCCGGACCAC
>UYYA01000186.1:0-94491 GCA_900624975.1 Angiostrongylus costaricensis | reverse complement strand
ATATATACATATACATATATTATGAAATATAACTTCAGTGGTGCTGAGACATTTGCAAAACTCTGGACCGCAGGTGTATGCGGTAAGGAACGAACGCGCTATTGTCCTTTCCGGGGTGTAGCGCGTTCACCACCACACCACGCAGGTCCTTCGTTTCGCCTGTCTCTCAGCTAGTTCTAGTGCCTATTTAGTGAACATGCACCAGAGAAGGAAAGTTTGGCGTGATTCGTTGCTCCGGCCACACGAAATTGGACCTAGTTGTGAAGGCAGTAAACACCGTTGAGGTGATTGAAAGCATGTTTGACCTATACGATGACTTGCGTGGACCCGCCGATATGTTAAGGTAGTCTTTCTATCTTCCCAGACATGATTGGCACCAATTTGCAGTCAAGGAATGGAGTGCATCCTCTGCTCATGGTGTAGGACTGAACCAAAGGCCGCATGTGTATTGCGCGGCACTCCTTGCCACTGCACTAAATGAACCGTTGTCTGTCGTCATTTCTAAGAAATTTGTTACAACGTTAAGGTGCGGTGTTCCTAATCTCTTGTAGAGCATGTGGGGATGAATACGTTGGCGAAACGGGTAGACCGCTCTGCGTCCGCTTGAAAGCACACCTGGTCGGTAAATCTAAACTGAAAGCTAACATGCGGGTCCTTCGTTCCGCCTGTCTCTCAGCTTCTCAGCTAGTTCTATCGATCTTTTGCCATCAGCAACCACCCGTCAGCGGGATTGATCTGGCGAGTCCAAATCGGCAACGAACCCAGTTAAGCTGAGGCCGCAGTTATAATCACAATTTTAACTTATTAGCCCACGTGGTGTGGTGGTGAACGCTCTACTCCCCGGAAAGGACAATAGCGCGTTCGTTCCCCACCGCATACACCTGTGGTTCGGAGTTTTGCGAATATCTCAGCATCATTGAAGTTAATTCTTAAATTTAGAGTTGATAAATTGTCTACGCCTCACCAGAGTTCGCCGAGAAATCTGTCTACAACCTAATTTGAAAAATAGTCCAAAAAATGTTTTATATTGAAGCTGTGATCGCTTAGTTTTCCTTGAATGAGTGCAATCCCCTGAACAGCTATGCTGCGCGAATGAGAAGAACGAAGTTTGTTCATAGCGGCTATAGCTACTCAATATCCAGTGGGATTACATGTGGTACATGTGATATCATTTTAGTATCATATGTAATCTCTAGTAGCTCTGCGATGACTTGTCAAGAAAATAAAAGGATAGAACTAAAACGATTCCAGCAAATTGTTTCTAACGTTCTTGCATTGATAAGCTAGGAGAGATTGATAAGAAATTTTGTTCAGTTAACGTTTCGACGCCTTCACCTTCTTCAAAGTCGGATTATTCCGAATCAGTGATCTAAACTGGTCGTTTTCGCACCCAGTCGAATTCAGTGGAGAGAACACCACTCGAATTGAGAACTTAATTTGGCGGTGTCCTTTTATACGGAACGGTTGTTGATACTGATTGCCAGTTGATAATCGTTACTTTTTTTCAGGACAATCCACCCTGCAACTGACGGTATCGTTATCAGCGAGCACTGAACGTAATAATGTTTTAAAAACCGACTTTCTCTTAACCTCGGTATGGCTGAGTGTATTTTTTCTGGAACATCTCTGGGAAGATCGTCCTGAAGAAACGAAGCATTTGCCAGTGCTGCAGTTCAGACACCGGTACTAGAATTAATGGATCATATTATTTGTCGTCTAGCCGAAGACCACTTCCTTATCGTTCCTTCTTGGCGAAAGCTTTCGGTCTCCATAACTTTTGGGTTCTGCTCATTGAACAAAAATCTGACACCATTCAATCACAATTTTTTCCTCCGGATTTTTTCTACCCTTTTCAAAGTATCAATGCGAATTAGGTTTGCTAATTTTCTCATACAAAATCGAAGAGTATCATTTCGTAATACATCATAAGACGAAAAGTTCTTTACGGTTTTCATTGTTCAGGTAGTTGAGGTACAATTTAAGTGCACTTCTCTATCGGAAGAGAAGCGTGGAAGAAGAAATGTATTACAAATTATATCACCTTTTGAGGTGAACAGTGGATAGGTCCGTAATGATTTCCAATTCTATTAGATAAAATGTTTAACTATCCTCATGCAAGAGGTTCAAATCCTGAATGAGGTTAGTTAAACATTAACATTAAAAATTGTCATCCTATAGTAATCCATTCAGGAAATTGCATGAATCATCTCCAGTAGAACAATAAAATACCATTTATGAAAGACTTAAGAACCAAACTAGAGTTGATTACGTGCGAGAGGTCAAGATCGCCTTGTTAGGAGACATGAGCCTCCCTGACGGCGCTGGCTTGCTTCTACGATTAGATCCGAGTTTCCCAGCAGCGCAACCCATCTCTAGGGAAATCTTGCATAGGATCGCGTGCAGTTTGCACAAGCTGCAAAATGGACTCCGTTACAGTGTTGGACTACAGAAGTTACACAAGAGCAGAAAACAAGAAGAAAGCGTTACCACCACCTCCGGAAATTTTTTGTCTGTGTGGAAAGTAGTAGTTATAATATCGATTAAAAGTCAACACTGTTTGGGTAACCAATAAAAATTTTTAAAAAGTGACTGGTTTTTTATATTCTAGGTGTTGTGATCTTGATGAAAGGTTGTGGTCTTAAGTGTTCTCGATTATCAACTTTGAATACGTATGTGTTACAATGTGAAATGACTACAGCTTTCCAAGATGCTCAAATCGGCGACTACTAAGCACCTGGCTTGATAGCACTGCGGCGTTTCGATGAAGTCCATGGCCCAAATGAATCTAGAAGAGCTGGCTGGATGCGTTAAAATAGGCAAATTTTTGGCTTTTTCTTTCTTGTTCTCACATAGAGTTGCATGCGTTTGTAAGAAGTGAGACAACATTGAATTCACATTTCGCTTCGCACTTTGATGTTAATTTTTGTTTCAATGCTAGCTCTTGTTAATCTTTAATGCTATAGCACCTCGTACTGTCCATTGCGGGTTGTTCCCCGTAAAAATTCTTCAGAAACCTAACATACATTAAACCAATGCCAGAAATCACCTGAGAGCATATCATTCACAATGAGACGAATTTCCCTCTGAACAACAAAAGTCAAGACAGCCCTAGGTAAGGTCTTGGATAGAGCTGCCACGGCCATCTTCAGACTTCAAAGAAAGAAAATTTCGCTCGCAAACAATTACCACGCGAATGGAAGTCGTGCAACGGATAACACAGTTCTTCACGAAAACGGTCCATCTAGCTATTCAAGTATGTATTAGCGTGTGCCCAAAATATAACGCTGCAGTAAAAGTCAGTCAAAGACAAATTCACTTCACACCGACTGCTGCAGGATGGCTTGTCCGTTGAAAAGCAGTTCATTGTCAGCATGCTTGCTGATTTGCTGATTTTACAAAGGTTGAGAAAGATATTTATTTCGGCTGATCTTTCGACGCCTTGTTTCATCTTCATCAGAACCGATGATCCGAGTCGGTGGTCCACAGTTGTTTGTCTTTTCGGTGTGGCGTCTTCACCTTCGTATCGAGTCGGATCTTCTTGAGTGGAACACCGCACGAATGAGCCATGCTCACCTGGCAGTGCTCTTTTATACAGGGCGGTTGTTGTTGATATGACTATCCGTTCATAACACGAGTCCCACAAGTAACATCACGGCTCTGAGGAAGGCGATTTCGCCGCAACGTCAGCCATCGATCAATAACATCAAAAGCAACGACAACGAAGACCTGTACCAACCTCGCGTCAGCTTAAGAAGATCAGTTTATAAGATCATATAAATAAATATATCAACTATCTATGCCAATGTATATAGAAAGTCGGTCTTTCGAGTTATCCGTTCATAAATAGTTTTGTTATTTATATTGTTATATTACTATAGGGTGCGTGTGGCTGAGCGGTTGGAGGTTCCACTGCGGCACACATGTGGAATTGATCACGGCGCTCATGGCCAACTAAGCCTTCTATTCCTCCGGGTTCTGCAAATTGGGACCAGACTAGTCTGGGAGGGATAGCAGCACTGGCTCGGTACATCGGTAAGCCACCGCAAGTCATTGTAAAGGCCAGATATGCATTCAATCACCTCCAGCGATACCTAATGAAGTCTAATGCATGGCGCATCCCTCAAGGATTGATCAACGCCAAGAGCTTTTTTAGCTTTTATAAAAAAAGCTTTCCAGCTTTTTTTTATCACTATAATATTACATTATATTGCAAATCGTATTATATTATTGTACCATTGTATGACATAATAATATATAACGTAATATTATATTATATTATAATATTTTATCTTTTTTATTCTGTTTTTAAAATATGTTATAAAACTGCATTGTACTATATGTTGCAATACTATTGGGCTTGTGTGGCGCAATGGTTGGAGGCACCCTGGGACACACATATGAGATCGATCCTCGGGCCCGTGGCTCACCAAACCTTCCATCCCTCCGGGATCGGCAAATTGGTACCAGACACGTCTGGGAGGATAGCAGCACTGGCTGGACACATCGGTATGCCACCACGAGTCGTTGTAAAGGCCAGATATGCATCAAATTACCTCCAACGATACTTAATGAAGTCTAATGCATGGCGCATCTCTAAGGGATTGAATCAACGCCGAGAACTTTATCCTTAGTCCTCTTATTACAATATTATTATTGCCTATATATTATTATATTTTTTATTTTATTTGATCCGTATTCACGTCTGCTGTGCGGATCCCAGCATTTCTCACATTCGATTCATTTCCTGGCATCAATCGTCCACGGAGATCCTCCAATTTTTTACGTGCGGCTTCGGTTGCTGCTTGAGGGTTTTCGTCTCATCTTGAATGTCATAGAATGCTGGTCAAGCAATTCTCCCTGGAGTTCTGAGACATTCGGGCTGGTGCGTTCCCAATTGTATTGCAAAGAGTTATTTTTTTTCCCAGACAAGTCCGGCACCAATTTCTCGATCGACCCCGGAGGGATGAGAGGCTTGGTTGGCTCGGAGCGCAATCGAACTTGCACCACGCTCTGGATGAGGGACGTTACCACGGCTGTGCTAGCCGCCCTATTATTATATTATTAATTATAATTTTATAAATTGTTTTAACACTGATAGTATAGATAATATGACATTATTATATTGTTTATGTCGTTAATTATAAATTGTTTTGCAAATCACTATCAACGGATAGTCGTTAGCAACAAAATCCGGCCTTGCTGGATGAGGTTTCGTAATTCGAACGGTGCTCCACTGAAGAAGATTCGACTCGACAAGACGACGAAGATACCACATCGAGAAGGCGAACGACTGTGGACCATTGACCCGCATCATCGGTTCTGTTGGAGACAAAGATGTCGAAACGTGAGCTAAATAAACATCTTTATCAACTTTATATTGGTCTATTAATTAATAGAAGGTGTTGAATTCGACTCATTTTTGCATGAATTCAAAGCTGAACGTGGGACAAAGCACCTTCCATTGGCGATGACTACTTGGAGATATCAACTGGATAGGGATTACGCACATAGCTGAGAAAGCTTGTGAAAGAACAGCGTTTCAGTAGAGCGACAAAGCGAAAACAATTTCCTGAACATACGAGTTTTCTATGAATTAGACGAAAAATAAAATTCGAAAATATTAAGAAAAACAGAAGAAAGTGAAACGAATAAATTCATCACAAAAAATTGTCAGTGCAGTGTTTGGCCCAGTTTTCTGTTATGCAATAAAATCGTTTCTTGATAGTGCTGTGATATGCAGTGTGTAATAGGAGTTGTAAAAGAGGGCGGCAACATTTGAACAATAATTGGAGCGAAATGAAATGACAGGTCATTTTCTTTTTTCCATTTTACTACATGACACGACACCTCATGCATCACACTGAGCACTTCTTGCGATCGATTCGTTCTCCTGCAGCCACCACCCAACAAGGTTAACAAACTCTTTTTGCGTAGCAGGTCGGTTGTTGCTTAAGGATTTTCTCATTTTCGCCAATGGTATCGTGGAATGATGGTCGAGGTGACCTTCACTAGAACCCTGAGATAGCTGTGCTAAAATATTTCCACCTGAGTTAGATGGAGTGAGATTCCTTCAGCCAAGTCGTGCACCAATTTCTCGACCGCGGAGCGCATTTTGTTGGCCCAGGGTAGAGTTAAACGAAATCTTGAGTTGGGTGGATCACCGGCGTAGTGGGCGATGTTACCACTACTACGTTTTCCGTTTCCTACCTAAACATTTACTAAGAAGAAATTGCACTAGGAGCAAGACCGTGGCCAATGCTTGGTGGCTGATGAGCGGCTTCACCGAGTGTGATTTCTCTAACGTTAACAAAGTATTTACTGAGAAGAGATTTTATCAGAGATTGGACAAAATTTACCAAAGCTCGCAAGGTCTTCAAGCGAGCATATACCGATTAATCGAAAGCAGCTAATTCAGTAGCACAACGTCCTACGATACGTCGCAAAACAGCAAAGAGTTGACAACTGAAATTCTAGCATCCGTATCACCCTCATCGGTTAATTGACTGTTGGTTCTCCAAACACCTAGACAAATACTTGTTTGGCCCATCATCATCAGCATCCGAATTGCTTTTAAAATAGGCACCAGAAACCTCGTGAACATTAGGAGAATAGAGCCTTGCTGCGATAAGGCGATAGAAAGGGATGTTTGCCAAAATGCTAGATTGCAATAGTTCTCATCTCGACTGGAGAAAATTACCTGTGATATGAACTGATGTATTTAAGCGTATTGAAATTAGAAGTTAAAAACCGCAAAGATTCAGTAAGGGCTAATCAGTGCTGACAAATCAACCAGCAAGCGCTACGTTGTCTATTAGATTTATTGTAGGTCGAATACTCACTATTGATTGATTGGCTTAACTCTGATCACTCTGCATTTCACCATTGTTTGTAAGCTGTTTTTGTTATTTTCATAATCTGCCGCTTGTGTTCAACTTTTTTTGGTTTACAATAGTTACACTTCTGTGCTTCACTCGAACCTCATGCTTCTTCATCAATTCGTTGCCGAAGATGGTTACTGTCTTAATGTTAGCGTGTTTCCTTTGCCTTCTCTATACTGATCTCATCACTGTTTGTGTTATTTGTGTGTATCGATATGTCTCTATGGTTTTCTCATATTAGTCCAATAAAGGTTTAATTAGCCAAGTTCGAAGTTTCTTTTAGCTCAAGTCAAGCTTCGCACGGCTTTGTCAACCTGGTCAACTTTCGCTTTAATTAGGCTGGAAACTTCCTGAAAACGTTTGGCACTTTTGTGGGCTTTTGTGAAAATTTTTGTTTGAACTGGTTGCGCCAAGTAATGCTGGTATAAACCAACTAGAAATTAGTATGAGCATAAGGAGACAATATCTTTCAATATCTTTTTGGATTCTCCTCGTTGCACGAGATTGTGTGCGTCGGTTACACTTCAGAAAAAAAGTCCTTCAAGGCCGATATAGCTGCTACTCAGAATTTTCAACATGGAGCAAATATCAACGAACACCTGTAGTGCATAATCCAGTGCTGGAAAGATCATTGAAATGTGAGTGCGACGTTTCGGGCCCAGTGATTTCTCGACTTTTCTGAGAAGCTCAGCCGTTTCCCATGCTGCTCAATTTCTTCAACACTATCGTTTTCCTTGTTCACTGAATGCTCAGGATACGTATACAAGGTGGTTTCTGTAAACAAAAAACCATCCAATTCGCATTGTTCGTCTTTGCACCGTGAGTTTTTCATTAAGCGGAGAATTTTTTTCTTGATTTATGAGCACCCCTCCTGCCTCCTCGCATTCACTGAGCATGGCCATTGCTTCTCTGGTAATCTTTAAAAAAATGACATTGTCGTTCAAGAGTTATGATAAGATATAACGTTAAATGTGAACTTGACTTATTAAGAACTTTTAATCATTACGCATGCCATTTGTGCTTTACTGCTCTGACGGGGTAGTGTCGAATAGTCGTACCGTTTTTCCTATGGAGGTGGTGAGCGGCCGATTGGAAAGACGTACGTTTCTGGCGTAATTACGATTTCGCCAGGTCTCTTATAAAAAGTGAAATGCCTAATTGACAAACACTAATACGATTCGTTGCTGCCCAACACTTCTTGTAGTCAACAGGGATTACGACAAGCTAGTGACAAGTGGGTCACAGTCTTCCTTGACTTTGGAAACAGTTTTCATATAAATCCTGCAACAAAATCCCTGAAACAGTCCTGCTTTTTCGCCCGGCTGTGCCTCATTCAAAGTCCTTAACTTGCAAAGTAGAGTAATCTTCATGAAGACCATATAGGGTGCACTCCACTCAAAAAGCAGACCTGGAAGTAGTTAAGAAATTGCTTTGCTCACTTTTTGAGCAGAATGACTGTGGTGCAAAGCTCCACTAGCTTCTCCTCTCCTTTTGAACGCAAAATGTCATATGAGCAATGCTCGCTGGCAATGAATATTGGAAGCCGACGACCTTCCTGCAAAATAACGGGAGCCGGCACATTTAACATGTGTGCTGGAGCGAAATTTCAATGAATTGTGGCGTTAATGAGTGGTACGGTGCAGCAAATAAGACGTTAGCAGTTGAACAACGCTTTTTGCTCTACTACTAGGCCATAAAACCACAAATCTCACTGGTACCAATCAGCTAGTAGAAGGTCATACTACTATAGATAAAATGCTTGTTGGTTGTCGGAGAGATAGCTGCTGGACTTATGGAATTGCTCCGATAAAGTTCACATCCACTACCTCAAAGTGTTTATGAGACGAAACGAGAATCGTGTGACGCACGAATTCGGCTAGATCGACGTCATAAACTCTATGTTACCTCAATACCTGTGGTAATTGGATCCTACGACGTGTAAAGATCCGTGCACATGAAATAACAGAGACTTCACAAATCAGCACTGAATCACAGCAAATTTCACAC
Organism: Angiostrongylus costaricensis; assembly: GCA_900624975.1. Taxonomy (NCBI): domain Eukaryota; kingdom Metazoa; phylum Nematoda; class Chromadorea; order Rhabditida; family Metastrongylidae; genus Angiostrongylus; species Angiostrongylus costaricensis. Next base: position 85,606 of record UYYA01000186.1, on the reverse strand, counting down.
CCTATGAGTGCAACGCATTTCGTCTTCAAGAAGTCAGCACACAAAAGCAGAAGACCTGCATGTTACCTTCATGTGAAACGAAGAACACCGAAATGTTCTTCAGTTTTAGGCCTTGGAAACGGGGTGTGTTTAGCATATAAACTTACGTTAGAAGAAAACTGTGATTGATTCAGTGGCAATAGAAGGCCCTTGGTGCTCAATTGTCAAGGAATGACGGAAGAACGCAGAAGAATCTAAGGACAATCCAGATTACGGTATTACGGTGAGGCCACAAGAAGCACTATGAAGTAAAAATAGATTCCCACTATGGTGATCATCTAAGTAGATACCCCTGCTTTGAAAAGTTGACATAATTGAGTAGAATTACCTATTAACCAGTTTTCTGCTGTAATTCTGAACATGATCACATGTACATCAACGATATTAAGCTATGAGCTGATATCGCAGAGAGGATAAGCCATGCTGTTTTTTTAGCTTTAAGAACCGTTTCCACATCCGATCTCTCACACACTACGTGGATTCCAACACATCTTGCACCCGATTCACTTCCTCGCATTCTTCTTCTACGAAATTGTAAAGGTTTGAGTATGGGATCTGCTGTTTTATGATAATTTTGGTCTTCTCTAAAAATGTCGATGAATGGCGGTCAAGTCAAGTCGATGCCCTTTGGAATCCAGGGATAGCAGTTTCGCAGTTTCAGATTCGACAGGGCACTATAAGATCTCCATTTCGGCTAGTCAGTAGCTTTTCCTGTTTTGATGGAAAAAATCGATCCCAGACAAGTTTGGAACCAATTTACCAACCGAGAATGGATGGCAGGGATGGCTGGCGTAGTGTGAAGTCGATCCACAGTTTTGTACGTATTGAACGGTATCAATACCAGTTCTCTGCCCTCTACCCATTAAGGAGTTCGCAGTAGGGTAAACATAAACATACTTTCTAAGCCATGTCCACATTCATTCTTAGGGAGTGTTGTTAGAGTTGGCTTTCACCAACGCACAGTAGAAAGTCCGCGATTAGAAGCCAGCTTAATCCTCGGCTCTGGCTGACAGTTTTTTACTTCGATAAACGACAAAGAGGATAAAGTGTTTGTTGATCAATCTCTTAGGGAAGCACCAAGCATCCGACTATACCAGGCATGTTAGAAGTAACTAAATACATATCTGAGCCATTTTATAACTTCATGGAGGTTAACCGATGTATCATGTCAGCGCTTTTATGCCTCGAGACAAGTCTAGTACTAATCTTTCAACTTTTGAAGGATGGAGGGTGTAGTGGGTTCGGAACACAAAACAAACATCTGATAATGCATGCTGGACATTTCTAGCCAATACCCTACGTGCTTTCCCTTATTATGACAACAGTGAGCTATGTGTGGATCACTTTTTTATGCCTGTTGAAAAATTTCCTTCCCAAAAACGTTCTTCTCAACTGCTTCGTTCGTTCTAGAAAAAATTCAGAGCACAGTCAGAAAAAGAACAGCGATCCAGGTGGTAAAAGAAACTGATCGCATAAAAAGCTAACGACAGTTTCCATCTATCGCTCGTCTTACATAATCTCCTCACCAGTAAGGATGATCAGTTATCGCCATTGATAAGAACATCATTTAAGTCAATGAATTATCAGCGAACCCCTCACATCCCATGAAGCACTACCACTACTCTGTCTTCGTTCTAATGTTAGCTCCATTATCTGCTAATGGATGATGCCATTGAATGATTAGCGTCGTTGTTGAACGTCATATTCCTGCTGTTGTTGCTAATCTTGTGAAAGCACGCATGTAAGAATGAATTGATCCCTTTGATATCATTGCATCTATAGAACGTTAAGCCTTCAGATTCTTTAAAAGAAAAAAGGTGATTAACAAAAAAAAAGCTTGCGAAGCTTACAGCTTATGATTCTCACTACAACATGGAAATCCTTTCCTACACGAGGTAATGGGTTTTATATATGTGGTGACACACTGTTGTCGAACAATTGTTTTTCTTTGTTTTAAATCGACAGTTCCAATAGTCAGCTATTGCTTTGTGTGGAGTAGGGTTGCGATGTAAATCCATAATAGTTCACTCTGCCGTTGCAGGGAATCGTCGATAAAAGTGGGCCATTTCTTCTAATGAACGAAACCTAAAAAAACACTAGGTGAAGTTAAAAATCAGAAGTAACTTAAGTGAAAAACACACTATTGTTGAATATTTGCGATGTAAGAAGTGTACACATTTCTTATTAATAGTAGTTTCCTTCATAGGAAAAAAAATGTTAGAAACTGCAATACCCTAAGGAGAAGGTCGTTCCAGTGATGCGCCATATTACGCCTCCCTCACGAATGTTTACAATTTCGACGGAAAATAAACGGGGCTAAATTGTTGACTTATCAGACTCAATAGAAGCTTTGGGTAATCCTCATAAAAGGTGAGTTTACCTTTCCTCCTATATGAAAACCAATTTTTATTTCTGGGGTGTCTTCGTTCTTATACACAACGAATGGGCTATGCGTTAGAGCTGAGATCGCTGCCTACAACAACAGTCTGTTACAAATTTACCAAGCTATTTCGCTTTGGATAAACATCACATGACGTAAGCCGATTCAAAGCCAGTTTTTCTGAAATACTCTCACACATAAATGAACTTCAGCTTGAATTCTTAGGCAGTGAGCAATTATGGTAAAGTGCAAGATCACAGAGCCACCTGAGTCATTGCTCACCTGGTCTGTTGAACGTCCTAAAAAGTGATAAACATCTCCTTCCTCATCTGCAATTTCCTCTTCCAACGCTGGTAGAAGCGACGAACGTACAAATACCATCGATTCATTGTGTAAATCGGTATAGCTCGATCGGAGCATTTCAGTGGGAACCAGACTGTGCGACCTGGAAGATACCGTCTCGTTTACATCAGTTTCCATGAAATGAATAATACAGTGGTATTGGAAGCCTATACAGTTCCCTGTCTATTAATTTAAGCAGTGAGGAACACTACTCAGTTTACAATTTCCAATTATTCTTGTATCCTCTCAACGGTTTACCGCCTCATCGTGGCTGGGAAGTGTTTCTGGGTGTCGAACTACGATGTACTGCAGAAGATTCATCCCTGGCAGGGTCTCCCAGGCCGAGAAGGAGTCCAGCGTTTCCATCAGAAAACCTAGCTAAGAGTAAACCAATACTAGGATCCACCACCGTCCTGGTATAAAGGTCGCATGGTGGTAAATCTCCATCTGATCCACAAGGGCTGCGACCGCCCGTGGTGGTGAAAACCTGAGGCAAACTTTAGCCAGGCTGACCTCGCGACTCCAGGGAACCATAACGGATTAACCAGAAAATCTCCGGAAAGTGAAGAGTATGCTGGGACCCGCACAACCAGTGAGGACAGGCCACTCAAGTATCAAGTATCAAGTATCAATTATTCTTGTATAGTTGTTAATAATCTAACAAAAGCTGCTTAGCCTCTTTTGAGAAATGTTTCAAGAATACGGGTATTCACTGATTAAAAAGTATTCTTTCTCGAAAAGCGTATGAGTAGAAGGAACGAGTTTTCTTAGGTTATGAAAACACCTCGAAGGTAGAAGTCCGCCGAGAGTGAGCAAGTCGTCGGATGTGGATGTATGCAAGGAACAGGCTTGGCCAATATCATTAGTTGACGACCACAACATTGAAGTTCGAACTAATTGATCTGATGACTGTACCTTAATAATAAGATTTATTAAGAAACGACTGTTGGCGCTCCACTCTGGTATTTCTGTCATCCATTCCCATCACGGCACTGGTCCGAGCCCACCCCGAGATCATCAAGTCTCAGATGTCTCTGAGTCGAGAAATTGGCACCAGATTTGTATAGAACCAGATCACTTCTTGCATTGCAATATGGGAACGCTTTAGTTTAGGGTATAGGAAATGTTAGGATCTGCACGAGAGCTCTGGGGCGGCTTGTGTAAATAAAAAGCAAAAAATATGCTGTATTTACAGCAAATTTGAAGGCGAAAGTACAGTATTCTTAGCGGGAGATTCTAGATGAAAAATAGATCGTGGAAGATGACAAGATTGCACTTTCAGAGACATTTAGAAAAGTTCTTTACTGACTATAACACCTATCGTAATATAAAGTACTCGGTTTCCTTCAATTAAGTTAACAGATTGAGGAGCGTAAAAAAGGATAAAGCCGCTGCGTTGATCAATCCCTGAGGGATGCGCCATCCATTCGACTTCACTAAGCATCGTCTGGAGGTGAATGAATGCATATCTGGACTTTACAACGACTCACGATGGCCTACCGTTGTATCGTGCCAGTGCTGCTAACTTTCCAAACAAGTCTGGTACCAATTTGAAGACCACGGAGGTATGGAAGGCTTGGTCGACCATGGGCGCAGGGATCGATTCTTCCCATGAGAAAGAAATACTACACTTATACAGTTCGAACACATGGAACTCATTTGGATGCAATCGATTAAACCACTTGTGGTTTTTGCTTCGAGATATCTGTTAAAAGCCTCCATCAATCACAGTATCGATAACGTTCTTGAGACAATGATAAGAGAATCTGTTTTCAGTTCGACTGGCCGATGACGTTAACCAGTCTAGAAAGACCAATGAGGCTTTGGTCGCGTTCAAGATCACATAGTAAAAACTATGCCCATTGATTTAGTTGTGCATTACATCATTGTTTCAAACGCTGTGGAGACATATTAATGATTGAAACTTCGTAGAAAAGGATACTTTTGGTCCTGTACTAGTGTGAAACGGAAGAATCATGTCCGATGCGCTGTACGTCGCTTTTTGACTGCTTACACCGGCTGATGCACGATTTCTGAAAAGCAGTCGTTCACTAGAAGTTAACGGTTTTGTAAAAAAGCTGCATAGTCGTACAGGGAAAGCCGACGTTCATTGAATCTGTTACGATTTCGCTCTCGCCTTTCTCGTTCTGTCTTGAATCTTTTTTGGTCAAAATATTCATACTGCAGAGAATATCGTCCGAATTCTGGACGCTCAGGCCATTTCTGCAAAACAAGTCTCGACACCTAGTTTCCCAGATATAGGCGAAATTCTTAATTATTGCCAGACAATGTGAGGACATTGCAAACCTGTTGCCTTCTGCTTCGAAGGTCACCACTGCTTGGGTCCTCTTGCATTGAATAGCTAGGTGGTGAAAGTGAGAGCTAAATATATCCCACATGAATAGCTGGATCGCTTGTGTTCAACTTATAAAAGAGGTTGTGTCAAAATGTACTTACTTCACTTTCATCGAGTGAATTTAAATCACATGAGCTCATCAGAACACCCAGCTCAAACTCTTCTGTAAATTGATACACACCTAGGTTATTACCATAAACAAAGTTTATATTTTTCATTTCGATAGTGGGTTGAAGATAGTGGTGATTGTTCGCTGACGATTCATCATCGTCCATTAATCGCAAGTGCCAATAAAGAGAGTTAGTACCTATTGACATTGTACTTCCACGTGATTTCTGTGCAGTTAGTACCTAGTTTAGTCAGAAATAAACTCCGTCTATTAAAGCACTAACGCCGGTCAACAGAAGCTTTGCAGATATCATTTGAAAAAAATCCGCTTCAACGAAAGGGGCACCGCGGTATAATGCCTCTTTCCGGTCATGATCACACTCCTTTCAACCACCTCCAGTCTATGATCCTTGCACGGGTGGAATTTTCTTAGTGGAAGGATAAGTAAAATCCGATTATTTCGGTAAAATATCCGCTTTTTCTTTAGCCGTGATGGAGCGGCAAGCTAAAATTGAACTAGCCACCCCAAGATTTGCATTTAATTTCCTCCAAAGCTTTACTAAAGACGACGTCCGACTTTCCTATTGACAGTAGCATTTTTTCAACTTGGTCATTGCTGTCATGAGGCCCCATTACAGGCATATTGTCTTTTTTCGAAATCAAATCATTACTAGCGCGATTTTCTACTTGTTATCTACCCCTGTTCACAGTGCTTATGGCTGATTTGAAGACAGGATCACTGTAGTTCCATCGGCCCCACTGACTTTCATGGAGACTAGGCGACATCCACAAAAATGTTCTTGCTTCACGCTATGTCCATGGCTTAGAACCCAGGTGAGAATTTTCATTTGAGCTGATTTTTTATTTCAACGCTTTTCTCTAGTAATCTACTGCTACTAACCAAGCTTAACCTTTTAAGTTCTCATTTACTTTGCGGTAGTACACTTGAAATTTTGAAGCGTTTGCAAAAGCCAGTGTGGCATAAATCATCTTCTGCACAAGATAACGCCTAACATCGGAAACATCGTTAAGATTATTTTCAAACACAAAAGGAAGAAAACGAACTTTCCACTTTTAATCTTTCAAGTCTAGCTACAGTTTCCTTCTCGAATAGACGATACACGATGATTCCGAACCACTCAAAATAGTTCTGGGTGGAATATAGCACACTCAGCCAATTCATATGCGGCCCTTGCCTCTTCTTCACCGGGGTTCTTCTAGAGATAAAGATAATCACAACGACACCAGTGAACTGGAGAACACCTAACCTAGCATTCGCGCTCAAATATCCGCTTAAACGATCTTTAGAAAATGCGTTTCTGCTCCTCATGTTCTATTCTCATTAAAGCTGGAAAAATTCCTAGTTACTCTATCTAAACTCTTTTAATGACAGTCAGAATTGCTAAGCATCTAGGGAACTAACGGAGAAGGAAGGAACTCTGAAGCGTTTACGACTGCGTCGAGAAACGGTTGAACCAAACACCATAATGTCGCAGGAAGACCCACCAGACATACTCAGAGAAGTGTATATCAAATATGAACGAAGCGTTCTAATTTGCATAATAGGCATATTTTGTCGACTCAACAAGCCTGGGCATGGCATCAACGGCGACTCGTAGAGGTTAACTTTAATGTAAGTCATTTTTTTCGTCCATAACAAAAGAGATTGTTACCAACTGGTCGATCTCGACTAGACTGAGGATTTAAATGGAGGGAAGGGTTGCACGCTTTCCAATTACGACGCAAATATTAGAAGAAGGAATTATAATTGGAAGTAAAACAAAGATAAACACACCATTTGTTTCCGGACGGGCAAAGTTAACAACTTGAATGTAAAAGCAAATGTTCTTGGGCCATTATATGTATTATGCAAAGCTTTTGCCTATAAATACATTTTGCCTGTATGAGATCATGATATAGGATAATTTTGATTTCTCCCCTTATTTATCGTTTTATCGTGACAAGCTGTTGCTACACGGAATGGGGAGGAATTTGGCATTCCCATTTGGAAACTCACTTAAGGAGAACATAGAGTCTGGTGAATGCTATCTGCTTTTCAGACAGTGAAAATAAAGAGCATCGAAACAAAAATTTGATGTTCCTTGTGTCATTTGACCCTTTGAGGAGCTCTAGCTTATGGTGGGTACGAATGGGGAGTTCACCAGTGCCAGTTTCACATATTCGATGACTTATAGAATTACGGTTGAAGAAGGTGGAAATTTCATCGCTCAGCAATTTTTCCTGAACCGACAACTTACGAGCAGACCGTAGCCTTCAGATCCTTCCCATACACAGGTTTACATTCTCATGCCAAAAGAACGCACAATTGGTGTTCTATTTCTTTCTAACCTGGTACTCCTATAGATAAAACAAAAACCAAGCCATCATTTATACCAATATCGAAAACTGGTTATTGGGGTGGTAGAACACCACCGATTGCAGAGGAGATTACATAAAAGCCAATATTAGTTTTCAACGTTCAATTCCAACAACGCGAATTTATGCGAATAATAGGCTTTTTGATTTTCAGGAAAACCACAACAATACACATTTTTGTCGACAACTTTGTTTAATTCATCACGTTATGATTCTGGATATCTGGAGCACTCAAAGCTCTCGAAGTCATTTTCAGCTGCGATTTCCTTGCTGACAATTTTCTCAGTATGCCGTCATAATGTTGATGGTGGGTCGGTTAATAATGCAATCAATAATGCTGTGTCAAGCAGATCATCGTATCCCAATTCTTGTCACCTCCAGCGTCGAATGTGCGATGTGGAGTTGAGTGCTGTTGTGCATGAAATTGCTCAGGTTCGAATGATCAGCACCTGTTGAAAAAACTGCGATTCCAGGTGTACTGCATCGATTTCTCAAAAATCTTCTTCTACTAAAACGGTTCCATCAGGATTCGGAATTGTTCCAGTGGCTCATCCTTCCTATTCTGTTGACGATAGTTACACTCAAGCCAGTTTTAGGCACATGCCATAGAGCGCTTAGAAAGCGAATCTCCTTAGTTCCTCTGGAAGACGGTGCAGCAAACATCAAGCCGATGAACTTTTTTTGTTTGAATTCGACAACAATTTATAGTTCCTGAAGCTCATGTTTAGTTTTCCCACATCCGTAGCTCCTGCGTTTGTACCAAGTTCTCCTATCGACTTAAAGGGTTGTCTACCAATTTTCTTGAAGTTCAGAAGTCCTACCTCCAAGATGAAACTTAAGGTACATGTGGAACGATTTCCGCATCATGCATGCGACATCATCAAGAATCGCTAGAGATGAACGAATCCATATATGACCCATAAAATAAATTGCGACGGCCTACCGATGTATCAAACCAGTGGTACTATTCTCGCAAACAAGTCTGATACTAATCTGCTAACCCCGCATGGATGAAGGGCTCGGTGAGCCCGGAGGTCGCTCGGGATTTACCAAAGACTGCATGTTTTTTGCAGGGCACCTCTTACTAAGCGCTATACACGTCTCTTATAGTACAAACTTTATTGGAAACAAGAATGTCACATTTAAACACAAAAACCGACAATTTTTTTTGGGAAACTGAAACCAAAAATTGTAGCACCAGAAAGTACTTCCTCAGCCTCGTGTAACAAAATTTATAACAGTGCGTTCTTTAAAAGACTGCTTTTAGCTGCCTCACATCGTAAATACGCAGTGTTTCAAAAGTAGAGCTCCAATAAAGGCAGTGAGGCAAGACCGAATGAATCAAATTTTCTTTGACCAAAATCACAGCAGTGAGGTCTGCCACTTCATAAAACTCTCTATTCCATAAAACATATTGAAAAATGATGTTCTACTGTTTACTAACTGTTGTTTCAACTTCTACTTTTTATCAACTTCTACAAAAACATTCCAAGCACACGCGGTTGCGTTTATACTGTGTGGTATTGGGATCACCACCTAAATTGCAGAGAATCACAAAGTGTAGTAAGTGGTACCTCACTCTTCTAGTCTACCTGTAATTCGCTTCATCCGTAGTCAACATCCATTGTGGTCAACTGTTTTGAACATGATGAAGTCTTCAAATATCATTCTTTGATCCATAAAAAACTTCCCACTTCGAGTTCACTGACCCGAAATTGAGTCATCAACATGCCTACCCACCGTGCAGGTGATTGTCCTCCAGGTCGCTTTATTCCTTTTGAGGTCCACTTCATTGTTCTTCGGGCACACTTGTGGAATACGTTTCTTATTTCGTCGACGCCATGTGTTCCACATACTACCATGTAGACAAAATACTGAGCAACGTAGCCAAGCTTGATGCCATGTTTGCAGAATGGATTTCGGCAGACATCACTTATCTGTACAATGGATGATGCACAAAATGCTCAGCATTGTTAGAATGCCAATTCACATCATTGTAACATAGAAAAGTGCTGCAAGAAGGACTCGTGAATATGTTGTGTTCTTTGCATATCAAACCACCAGCTACTTCAATCCCTTTACTACCTAATTGTGGGTTTTCACAATGAAGCTTTTGCAGTTTATATTCAGTTCAATTCTCTTTCCTGTATTGTTGAGCCCTTCGTGCATTGTCTTGGCTTCGCTGGTTGTGTTTCAAAAAATGACGACGTCGTCAGTAAAGTAAAGATTTAATAGGAAATTTCCACCAATGCATGACCTTTTAGTCCCATTCGAACCACCTCATTATCTAACGCATTTCGACAGTGAACGACTTTGAAGAAATTGTTTCGTCTTAACGGAGCTCATTTCCTGCGGTTGGTAAAGAATCGATGGAAGAGATGTATATTTGCAATGCACCTACGATAGAAATCGGTTAAGATTCTATGTATTATTTTCAACTTTAAATTATACGACCGTTCAGTACACCTATTATGCGGCTTCCAACACTTCTTGCATTCAATTCGTTTCCCTCCCATTCATCGCCCGCAAATGTCTTCGGACATTCCGTATGTGGCTTCGTCTACTGCTTCAGGATTTTTTCGTCCTTCTTAACAACGTCGTTAGTGCTGGTTGAGTCGATTCTCTCTCGAGTCGTGGTATAAAAATTTTGGAGCGTCCCAACGTGGACTGGTTTGACCGAGTTGATCCCAGAAAGCCTTGTACCAATTTCTTGACACGAAGGTGCCTGTGAGAAACGGCATCACTACCACTGTGCTACCCACTCACTAGAATTTTAGCCTAAAATGGGATTAAAACCGTTAATGGCACAACTATATTTCCTCACCAATGGCTTCCCGCCTTATCGTATTTCACCTTCTATAATTATGTCGACCTCCATTTATCCCATTTAATGGGAGCAAAAAGTTACAGTAGACTGATGGTATATTGACTTTGACATGAGCAACATTAGCCAACTGAACGCCTTGTAGCGTAAAAGGATAAAAAGAATAAAGCTCTCGGCGTTGATCAATCGCTGACGGATGTCCCATGCATTCGACTTCATTAAGCGTCGTTTGAATGTGACTGGATGCATATTTGGCCTTTACAATGACTCGCGGTGGCCTACCGATGCATCGAGCCAGTGCCGCTATCTTCTCATGGAAGTCTGGTACCAAATTACCGACCCCGGAAGGATGGAAGGCTTGGTGGGCCATGGGCGCGGGGATTGATTCCTCGTGGGGGATGCAAGGCACCTCCGACCACTACACCACATGCGCTCTTATCGTAACTATTCCAAAGGTTAAATCTCTATTCACTGCCACACGGTGACGGTACAGATCCAGCCGTGGTGCGCCCTATAAAATCAGTAAATACGGCGTCCTCTGAGTTCATTTTGAAAATAGTGCCTTTATCCGTAGTACTAGATATGTAGTTGTTTCATCTTCACATTGCGTGGGCTTAAATTTCTCTCTTCTTTCCTTTTCAACTGTCGCCAATGGATGAACTCATGCACACGTTTTGTCAATCCGACTACTTCAAGAATCCATCGTCTTCTCCATGCTTTGCATGCTGAACATCGAGATAGATTCGCCAAGGCATACACAAGCTCTTTACTACATCTAGAGGGCGCCAGTGATTTGGTGGAAGATTCGACCCCTTACAATCGAAATTTTTCCACTACCGCTCCGATTCCTATAATTAGTTAACCGTTGACTGAACACAATATAATAAGATAAATATGAAGCCGTAATGATACTAGAATGAAATTTTGCGGAGAGAAGGGTTCTTCAGCTGTGCGCTCCATTATTGACAAACAGCCGCAAGAATTTTTCAAAATCTACGATAGTACAGCTAGTACTCGGTGCTTGATGATTAACTTTACCAAATAATGAAAGCTACTAGCTCATCACGTAGAGTACTGCAAATGGCGAAATGTTCGGTTGCGAAGAAGAACAGCGTTCGTGATTCATTTAGTGATAAATTCCGACTCCATTAGTCATATGTGAGGATTGCTATGCATGAAATCGTTCGAAATAAATCCAATGCACAGATCCATATATCTTATCTCGCCCTTTTTTCTTATTTCGTAGTCATCACAGGAAACGTCTGACTATTTGCGTGACAGACGTGTGTTCGGATTAAATGTATGTCTCGTCTCAAATAGCAGATCGACGTGTCTCATAAAGCTTTCTATTGTTGTCAGACACGGCGTCGAGCACTACATGTGAACACCAAGCCGTTAGATGTCGACGTAAGCATTACGTCAAGAAAATGACATCGTTCACTAGTGGTAAACCGTTGCCCACAAACAATATTCTTAATTTTTCATTCGAAATGAATAGCTTTCTGTATCTCGACGAATTTTCCCTGTTTTCCAATTATTGAGTCTATACATTCACCCTTCTCTATGCATTTTTGATACCCGTCTTTCTTGAGGTGAGAACAAGAACAACCGTTTATGGAATATTAACATCCACACTAACCATTAGCAAGATGATTCGAAAGACCGACTTACAATGAACGTCTCATTAATAAACAATTTGCACTTTGCTCATCGCCCTTGCTAAGCTAACGCGACTTTGTTACTGCTTCTTCTCGAAACGATGACTGACATCTCCGTAATTTCGCCTCTCTTCAAAACCTAAACATATTATACACCCTATTTTATTTCTGGGTGAATACTGCCTAGTCTGTAAGATGTGTCAGAACACAATGTTGGAAATATACTGGTTACTGGAAAACTTTGAATAATGAAAGACTATCATCCACCGCCCATCATTGATTAAAAGCTTCCCGAGTACAGAGGAATTCCATTGGCTCATATGTGATAGGTCATGGAGCTTTTTATTATGCGTTTCGATTTAGCGCAAACTCATTATTCGCCATAATCGCGTCAAAAACAATGCGCTTTCATTCCATACCAGCAATATCCACATCGACAATTACTCTTTAATCAATTCCAAATACTAAAAACACATTTCATTTATTTCCAATTCATGTCTAATTCTCCCATTTAAACGAGAAGCTTCCATTGTACAGAAAGTAATAAACTCCTAGTCGAATATTAAATACTGGATGCGCGTCGTTGACATTAGCCCACCCAGACACGATGACGTGACTTCATCGGACTATGTGGTGCGAAAATAATAACTGCTTCGATCTTAAATCAACATTTCATTTCATAGCGAATTTTATTAACCATAGCAAAAACTACTAGAATACTCAAATCTTTGCCTGTAGGATAACAGCCTACTTGTTTAACTACGAGAAATTTCTGACTCACTGAAAACCACGACCTACAACCTGCTTTTTTGCCTCAAGACTCATAATTAAACTCATAATTAAAACTTTACTTGGACACTTGGATGGCCCATCTTCACTGGTTGTGCCGCACGAGCATAATTTCCACTTTTTCGGAGTTTTGCTCGTTTAGTCATTGTGGTTCCCTGGAGTCCCGATGTCAGCCAGGCCGAAGTCTGCCCTGTTCGTCACCACCACAAGTAGCCGCCACTCTGGTGGATCAAAGGAAGATTTGCCACCATGTAACTAACAATTAAAACACGAAAATTTGACAAACTAGCTTCCCTCTAGACGCACATGACGGTATTCTTCGATGTGTCGTTCGCATTTGACGCTGCCTTGTTGAGAATTTTAGAACTTGAAGACCTTATTTCCGCTTTTCTCTTTGAACCTTGATTATAAACATGCTTACGTTTGAAAGGACACTGTATAAAATTTATATACATAGGTAGTTCGACACAATAAAACCTCTCTTATGGGATAATACATTTGCTAGTTGTAGAGCTCTTCGAACAACCTGAACACATTGTATTCCTCATATTTCTGCTGCGCTACGCTCAGACCACAGCACCTCCCACACACGTCGGTACGTCGCTTCCTGCTTGACAGAACACCGACAAGGTGTTTCTAATGTGTATCATCGTTTGGGACGCACTTAACATGTTGAACTCCAATGACTGATGCCCTTGGCCACGTAAGATAAAACACTTTAGCCTATAATCCTTGTTCTTTCATATAAATATCATTTCTGCGACCATAATGATCTCAGACCCAATTCCTTGTCCCTAACGGTCATAGAAAGCTTGTAAAAATACGAACTGACATTTACTAAGCCGTTAAGTGACCGAAAACTTTGGTCACTACGACAGCAAAAGGATGCGGACGGCCGGTTGTAACTGATACGTAGTGGTAGCTGTAACCGGTCACTTACACAAATGAGTCCAAACACCAACACTTACATGAAAACATGGGAAAGCCATCAGTTTTATGACAAAAAAACATCAATGAATAAAAAACCGAAAATGATTCATACATAAATAAATCCATAACATTAATCAGTTTCCATAAAATAAAAAACGCGAACTCTGTTAAGACGGTTAATTGCGTGCAGAGTAACAGGTATTAGGGACTAGGAGCGAGCTGATGTGGGGTGGTGTAACACCACCATATAGCAATTTGTAACATGTTCCATAATGAGAAAGAGATGAGAAATTCGTTCGATTAATAACAATAAATAGAGTGAATACACATGAAAGTACAAACGAAACTAGTACAGGATCGAAATGAAGGAGTTAGCGGAAACAAAACAATAAGAATGGTGAAGAGGCTTTGTCACGCTGGTACTGTGTGGGCGATGAGAGCGAGGAGCGAGTGCAAAAGCAGCGATAGTAGGAGACCATGATGTATTCGACACACTCCAAAGATCACCTATGTAGTCAGGAATCGTCGCGACGCATACAGGTGCGTAGGATTCGGAGGCAGCACCCCTTGTCCAATTACATTGAGCTTTACTCAGAACATAGAACATATGAAGATCTACACGACGACGAGCTTAACGGGAAAAAAAACGAACAGGGGCAGGCCAGGAGGGGAACGAGGATGAATAATGACTTCATATCAGTTCCAAATCTTCAGGAAGCTATCCCATGATCCGGTGCAAACTGCCATGCCGTCTTCCGTTACGCCAAGACACGATACTCGATTATCATGGCCAGCCAACACACCTATAAGGGGTAGCACGTTGTTTCCTTTATCACTTTGGGAATGTTTAGAAAAAGTGGTTCCTGACCAAAACCCATATATGCAAAAGCACGACTTCATTCTAATATAGAAATGGATCTACTTGACTATCAACTTCCATCTAAAATTGTTCCTATTCAAAACGAAAACGATTGGCATGATCATGTATTCGTTTGCTATACATGCGAATATAGCCTCTTTTTTCCGGTTCCAGTTTTAAAGAATGTGCAGTACGACATTCATAACACATCGGTGTTATCACAATACAAATTGAGAAACTGCCACATATATAACTAAAGAAAAATCACGTTCAGATCTCTTTTCAGATAGCGTTTTTCCTAAATTACAAATACAACAATAGATTCTAACCTTGTACGCTTCTAATAATGCTATCGCATTCTAAACAGACGAAAACAAGCCTCACTGGTGAACTCACGACCATTTCGAGTCCACCAGCGAACATCACCATAAATTTCCAGCTTTAATTAATTTCTTCCACGAAAGAATCGATATCAATGCACTCAACAAAGCGTTGGTAATTTCCTGAGGGTCTGCAGCATAGGAGAGAGAACACAAGTCTGGTGCACGCCGACGATCACGCAACGAAATTGAAAGTGCGCCGTAGCGTCCACCAGAACTGATAATCGCCAGACTCGTACGCCAAAGAAGCAGCGGAGGCAGGAAACAAAGTGAGTAGAAAACGGTGATATATGAAACGTATGACCGCCTGCTATCACAGTGTGGTTGGTATTAATGTAAACTTGGCCCGAATGAAATTGGCCCACTTCACGTACAAATCGATAGAAGTTAATCTACCCTCCAACACTGAAATTGAACGCAATTATTGTTAAACGGCCGACCTGCTCGCTCTTGCCTCATTGAATCCCAAACGTTGCAATTAAAGTCGTCATAACCAGCGAATAACAGTCTGCCAGATTTTGAAAATGCGACACTAGTAATTCCTAAAACGACCGTTTGACCACAGCAAATGCAACATCTTGAAACAAGTTTTGTATCAGGGACTCGTACCACAAATGATGTTGTCGTGAGAGTACATAGCAAGTTCCTGATCCGCACGAATATCGAAGAGCCGACAAGTTGCGTCATCTGATCCAGTGGCAAACGCGTAACCGGACGGGAAAAACTAAAACAAATCGATGGTGATGGGAACAGAGTTTAATCTGACTGTTGAAAAGCGACTCACCGCGACAGCGTTGATATCGGACTCGTGACCAGGAAACGTTTGCTTACACATTCCATCTCTTATATCCCACAGCTTAAAACAAGCAATTACACAAAGGTTGGCAGAGAAGTAAATAACAGCTAGTTTGCTCAGCAACTACTAAACCTAGGCAGATAACAGAAGTTTATACCTTCGCACTAGCATCACAAGCACCAGAGATGAATGTGCGCATGTCAGGCGCAAGACTCAACGACATCACATCTCCCGTGTGACCGGTGAAAGCCGTACACTGTTGACCTGTTTCGATATCCCATAGCGCACTATAAAAAGCCACAAACTCGGCGAAAGTCACATCACCGTCTTACAAATTATGCTGGCACATTAAGGAGAAACCTAGCTAAGAAAACCGCAAAGCAAGGGCCTCTATGGTGCAGTTTGTAA
The DNA here is from genome assembly GCA_900624975.1 of Angiostrongylus costaricensis. Taxonomy (NCBI): domain Eukaryota; kingdom Metazoa; phylum Nematoda; class Chromadorea; order Rhabditida; family Metastrongylidae; genus Angiostrongylus; species Angiostrongylus costaricensis. The sequence goes on along the minus strand of UYYA01000186.1, from coordinate 69,361 downwards.
TACACGTGCCCCTAGAAAGGGTAATCGTGGTTCGATCAGGCCAGAAATCCAAATTATGCGAATATCTCGGCATCGCTGTAGTTATGATGGTACTCCATTCTTCTACCAACACGTGTGAAATGATAAGTCGGACATTATGGCATTTCAGTGAATTAATTGGTTTCCTAGGTTACCAGAGACAAGAGCGCGAACAACGATACTCAAGTGTCGGCATGTAGACTTCATATATGAGTAATAATCTCATAAAGCATCTCTTAAGCGATAAAAAAAAAATATGTTACTAATGAGATATAGAGAAGTTATGAAGACCCATAAGACTCTCCGAAACAAAGTTTTATTTCACCCATGTAAAAAAGGTTCTACCTTTTTAGGAAAAAGATTAGAGGAATCACGAATACCTAACAATGGCTTTCTGTACGCTTATCTTAAATCAAAACTATGACAGAAAATGAACTATATATTGGAGCTTCTTTAGACCACAACAGAGAAGTGCGCAATTTGAAATCGATATTTTGATGCTGCCGGACAGAATTCAGGCACTATCACGAGCAACGAACTTCTTTCTACCTAACAGGACAAAACGATCACTTCGCAACACGGCTATTAATCAGTACGATCAAAACAGCTACGAGAATATGATCCAGAACAGAAGAATCAACTTCTTTCATACACTAAATTGGAATTTTAAACTACTGCGAAAAAAATCAGCAATGCTAAGGACCTCGATATTTGCACCAGATACTGGTGCTGGGTGTTTTTGTTTTCTGCCAATTTATTTCAAACGTTATCACATCAGGATTAGATATACCAGACTATTTTAACGTTTTATACAGCATGATGTGATATATAATACAACCACAACGATGCCGAGATATTCACAAAACTTGGACCACGGGTCATATCGAACCATAGTATAGTGTCTCCAATATTGATACGGCTCGATTTGACCCTGGGTCCAAGTTTTGCGAATATATCAGCATCGTTGTGCTTGTATTGCACCAGACTATATTTAAATAATCCCTAAAGGATAAACATAAGAACACTAACAACGCTACAGTAGAGCCGTGTTCAAAATAACAACGGGAGAATATTGGGGTGCAGTTCCCTATCTATACACAAGAAAACAAGTTCCATTCCTTGTTATCAAAACGTAAGTACATATCGCACAAGGTGCGAAAAATCGTTACGAATATTAAATTGAAAAGCAGCAAACCATGTCATATCTCCTGAAGATGTAACAATCTGATTATCGTCCAGGAATCGGCAGCAAGACAGATATCCCGTATGACCAGGTAGTTCACGTGACACTCTCACATTTCCCTCCCTAGTTTTGAGTGAATAAATAGAGCAAATGTTGTCCAATCCTGAAAATTAGAACCTCACATAAGTGGATTTCTGTATGCAATATACTCTTGACGATATCGACTATTGGAAAGAAAACAAAGGAGAAATCGAATCCACATAATACACAAATACCTCCGCATGCTACAAAACTACCAGAAGGGGCATAGGCACACGTCATAACCCAGGATGAACGAAGAGGAATCGCATGTACCTGCAAAGAATATTGTGTAAGCACGTTTTCCGACGATAAGACTGAAATACGATCCACAAGTCACTTTGCAGGTGATCTTTCTATTCCATTTAACTCAGTATGATACCCTTTCACTCTGCAAAATACCGCTTGTTAAGAAATGGTGAAGCAGCTATACGCAAGTATGAACACCTGAACCAGTCCTCACTAACACACACAAACACACCTATTGATTTTTCTTAAATTTGGCATGACTATATTGCAGAGCTCGCAGCACTTCACTTAAACTGCATCCATCATCCATAAAGATTTCCTCGTTTGCGTGTGGGTTCCGCCGCAGTTTGTATACTCTGCTCTTCTCTATGAATGTCGCTGAATGGCGTTCCGGGTTTTCGTCACAGGTTTTTGGGGAACTGGGAAGTAAAGTGATCTAAGACAAATCTGCTACAAATTCTCTTCACTAAACAAGGATAAAACCTGACTAGCGCGGAGCTGGATTGAGCCGTGAGTGGCCTTTTGCGTCTTAAACGGCATAACTATCACTGCTCTACTCGTACCTACGACGAAATGCATACTGCCAAATACTATTTTTTTAAAAACTTTTAAAAGACCCGTCCTTTACATAAACTGTGGGGATACCAGCGCTTCTTGCATTCAGTTCATTATCCACGAAGATCTCCGCTTCTAGTTTTTGGGTACAACTGCTGCTTGAGGATTTATCACTCTTCATGAATGTCGTTGAATTCTGATCGAATCAATGCTCTAAGGAACTCCAGGAGAGCCTTGCTAGCCATTTCCCACATTGATTGCAAGGTGTTAGCTGATTCCAAATGGGCTGACACTAATCACCCAATTCTTAGGTAGAATGAAAGAGCAGAATTGGTAAGCCCGGCCAATGGTGGAACAAGAGCCATGCTCGTGAAGACTGGCATCACGAACATCGGGTTACGCGCCCCTTCTCGTAGCAGTAAAACAAGTGAATACCTAGCTTAGTGACGTCGAAAGAAGGTATTTTCACAAATCTATATGATCTTCCACACGATTTCTTGAGAATGCAGAGATAATGGTAGCACCCATAATGAAACCTATGGAACCGTGCTAGTTATTAAGAATAGTTTCATTGGCTAGTCACCACTCTACATAAAGCAGTTTCTAGAGCTGCAAAGAATTGCAACACTCATGTAACTTTGTTGTAGAGTATGTTATACAAATCCTCTCTGTACCGTTCCAATTTTAGTACATGTTCAGTAATAAACTCCTTCCTACGGTTTACCGCTTCATTGTGGCTTGGAGGTGTTCATAGGTGTCGGGCTGCGATGTACATCGAGGGCATTTATCCGCTCGGCAGGATCTACCAAGCTGAGGAGTTCGGCGCTTCCACTACGAAGCCCAACTAAGCGTAAACCAACACCAACGTCGACCACTGTCCTGGTACCAGACTAGTCACATGTTGGCAAATTTCCCTCCGATCTACAATGTCGGCGACTGCCTGCCGTGGTGACGACTTGGAGCAGACCTTGACCAGGTTGATCTCGGGACTCCAGGGAACCACAATGGCTAAACCAGTAAAACTCCGAAAAAAATGGAAGTTATGCTGAGACCCGCACAACTAGTGAAGATGGGCCATCCAAGCACCCAAGTATGTTACAAAAACACCGCTATAGAAAGATCAGAGAACGATTTCATTCGCAAGCAGTCTATAGTCACGGGAACTGTCGAGTTAGCATTCTTCATTCGATCGTTGCTCCACTTCACGGAATTCGAATCGATGTGACGACGAGCAACCATAACGCGAGGACGAACACTTATAGAGCATCGCCCACCTCGTGCTAACTTAATAACCGAAGAATATTGATTTTTTTAACCGACATAGCTAGTTAGCGAAATCTGTGATGGGATAAACTATTGACATGAACGCCACTCTGCTTGTACAAGTACACAGCTCCTACAACTTAAAAGAGTGCAATACATTTTTCCCGTCACTAAAGCCTGAAACCACTTAAAAAGTAGAATCAAAGATGTTCTTCAGTGCATAAGTGATTGTGGGAGAAGAAGGAGACTGTGATGTGAGCCAGTTTGTGGGCATCTCTGAACTGAGATCTGCCGGGTTGTGGCTCACGGCGGGCAGTCGCCGTCTCCAACGCACAAACCCGACTAAGCCGGAAATCGATGTGCTATGGAGGACAGAGCCCCGCCGTCCTGCACTGAGAGGAGTCAGCTCACGAACTAGATGGATTCCTAGTGAGCACTTGCCCATTTTTTTAAAGGAGAGGATCAACGAACCATATTAAGTTTGATAGAAAAACATAGCGCTCATATACAAACAGCGACGATATCTAACAAATTTTAACGAAGGTCAGATGAATAGTGCGGACCATCCAATCATAAGAACGTGATTACATCAGTCTAGGCACCTCACGAGCACCAGATGCATACTGTTTCCAATTTGTTCTTCCGTAATGGAATACTCACTTTATTTGTCGTATAAGAATCCCAAACAATGAGTTTTCCATCCTGAGAGGCCGATACGAGGTTTCTGCTATCAGAAGCCCAATGCATAGCATAAATCTGAAGAAATATGAAGTGATAACGTTCGAAAACATAAGATGTTAGAATGGAGTTGTTCAGAACCTTAGCTAGATGTCCTCGAAGAGTCCGTCGCGTCCTCATTTGGATTCGCCCGATAGGCTCAAGATTTGATGCAACACTTGCCAATGTCGTATCATTGGCAGCTTTTCGAGCCTCCTAAATAATAAGTGGTCAGATGCAGATAACAGATATCAGTACACCTCGAAGAAGAGGTAGAGCTCTCTGTTTGCGAGAGGTAACCACTCTTCTCATGGAAAGCAACAAATACATCATTCACAGTAAGGCTTCATGGTAGCAATGGATGTCTTTCCATGTGCACAATATATCCTCAGAATAAACAACTTTGTTCCATAAAAACCCCAATTTCCAACAACGCGCTGCATCTTATACATCATTAAAGTTCATAAGAATGAGAGTTAAACAATATGTCATCTAAAGGTCTTGTCTAAGCCCCAGGTCAATTTCGTTACCATCTCCAAATTCCATGCGGTAGTTAATCTTCACAATCGATACTTGTAGTCGAGAAAAACTACGCATTTCGTTAGAAACCCTATAGAGGAAATTCTTGAAGAATAGATGTGATGTTGAAGCAACTTCTTCAAATTCCATGAAGCTTCGAAATCCACTTGCATAATTGTTCTTCACAACTAACACTACTATTTGAGAAATACACAGAGTTTAAAGAACCCTACAACCTTTAAAAACTCGAATACACAGGGATGAAAGAGTTTTCTCGACGCTACAGGAAAACCGACTTCACAACGCCAATAGCAAATGGAGAGGAAAACATCTGTAGAGTTCTACTCAACTACGACAAATGAACGACTTGTCCATGGTGCAAACTGAATGAGAGTCAAGCCGTTGAGCTCGTGAGCCAGAGAGATTTTATACAACTATTTATCATGCAGTACGGTTTTAGGCAGATGAACTTCTATTTAAGAAACTGACAAGTGATTAGGACTTTGGCTGAAGTTGTAAATGGCTCTGTCTTCGTTCCTTAAACTAGGGCGAAACCCCTACGCCCATAACAGTCGTCAGAATGACGAAATTGTAGAGCATAAGGCGATAAAACTATAATGTCACGTTTCTATCTCCCATTAAGACCTTATCGAAGCGTCCTATTTGAGCGATACTACCAAATTGGGATAGCTGGTAACGGACCCTGAACATGTTACGGACCTGCCCCTAACACCGATAAGCACAACAGGAACTCGTTCGAACTTCGCGACGTTCCCCTTGCACTTACTATCGAGGGCAAACGCTGCACGCTGCACTGTGTGAAGCAGCCAGCGAGTCACACACACCACGATCGATGTGGAAGCGTCGTCGTTTTCCACAAGCTTATTCGGTTCCTACGTAACCACATCTACTGCATCTCTATCACTACAGCCTAATGAGCCATTGATGATGATTGAGTGGCAAGAGATACAACGCTAATCCTCCATACCAGTCACATCACATACAGCAGTCAGTGACGAAAATCAGCAGAAATCGACAGCGCGCAAGGGAATCGAAAGGACGCAAATCGACGGTGCATCAGACGGTTTGCAATAGTAGCAGTGAATGGCAAGACTGTGAGTGAAATCCAATGCAGCAGTCTAAGAGACGAGAACGAAGCCAAAATCGTAAATTCCTACCCTGATTTGGCTTTTCAACTGCTCAGCTTCCTGGCGCAGCTGGTCTAGTTCGCTCATGGTCGTCCCTGCTCGTCACGGTAGACGGTCGGTCGGCAGCAGCTCGGTGTGCGGACGGCGGCGGTTCACGGTGTTCTTCCACAGCGAGATGTTCGGCTAGCCGTCGAGAGACATGCAACTCTCCGTCAACGTCAGCACGGCTTCGGCTTGGGTAGCGGCGGGCAGGAGCGGGAACGCAGGCGGCTGCTGTGTGTGCGGGGGGTGGCGCGCTCCGCGCTCAGCCGCGCCCATCGATCGCCGCGACGCGACCGCGCGCCCTCGGCCCCGTCCGGGTCTCGGGCTCCCCTCGCCGCTCCTCCACCCGGGCTGGTGCTCCGCAGGGGTGGGTCCCGGGATCTGCGTCGCTATGGCTGCACGGGAATCGGCTTAGTTGTGGGCAGTGCTTCATCATGAGAATGAGTTCCCAGCAGAAACAATGTGGGATCTTGGTGTGCTGCTCGGTTTTTTTGTACCTTTCGCCTCCAGCTTAGCCGATAAGGGATAGTGCTGGCCAGAGTAACGAGTACCCGCAGTCATTTAAGGGTACGAGGATTTGTTTCCTTGTTAGGTTTCATTCTATCTCAGCAGTGTTTAAAATTCCATTTATATAAAACCGTCATACAAGGGATATTTTGGTTTCGACAAGGGCTGATCGTCCATTATTCTTCTAACCGCTTAAGTATTCATGAACGAGTGTTGCAAACCAGGAGCCAAGAATAACATAAGATGTGACTATTAAAAGTTAAGGGGAGAAGAGGCTTAACTTCTTCTCTTCTTCTCTTCTTCTCTTCTTGAATTTTTCTTGAAGCTGATCACCTTTCTGTAAGTAAATCATAAAATCATAGATGGAAACAAAACAATCCTAGTGGCTTCCTTTTGGGGTCGGGGTGAAAACACAGGTCTTTCCATAGTCTTACAGAAGAGTAGTACGTCATGAAGATACTAATTGTGGGTTGACAGGACTTAAGAACAAAAAAAAGGTGTCTGTTTAAGAGGAGCTGTTCTCTATGCGATTAATCATTTATGTATTGCTTCGTGTGCTGAGGTAATGGTAGTGTTTGGCCGAGTAGACTGTGCCTGTCAATTTGACTCATCCAAGCTTAGACGAAGACTAAACCGCTGAAACGTCAGCTATTGTGCATTAATAAATGCTCTAATAACGATCTCGTGTTTGCTCATCAAGGAAAGCAGTGAATCCTGAATCCTGAATCGACTACGCTACATCGGATTCGTTTGCTAGTATAGTTAACGAGTACCTTCAGTCCACCTTGTTAAAGAGAACTCCACGTTATGGAATAATGTTTGGGTGCGTCACACTATAAACCATATGTGTATTAAGCATTAGCTTACTCTGTAAAGGTCTGCAGAAGTTGACCGGAAAGAAAGTTGTTTTATCTCGGTAAGGCACTTCAGTAATCTGCTCTGTCAGAGCAACATAGACAGATGAAGTTTCTATCGTAGATAGAGATCTCAGTTGAGCTGATGGAAGTCGTCGTGACAGTGTACTAAAGTTTCTGGCTGCCATTCTTTTCTGGAGGAAATCAGTCAGAGGTTCAATTCAGTGTTTGTTCATGAAGTATTTATTTGGTAGACTAGTCGAAATGTTTGAGGGAAAGGCGAAAATCGCGAGGCATAGCGTATAATGTCGTATTTGAACAAGGACTTTCCAGATTTGTCGATATCCGCATAAACCACATGAACCTTTGATTCGAAATTTAATGATTCTGGTTGAGATTCAATCGTAATATCTCAGTGTTTAATAGGTTTTCCAAACTGTGGAAATCCTTCAGAAATCTCGAACAGGAAGCTTCCGTCGAGGTTCTAATACGGCTATCTAAGATTATCAAGTACGACGTCATCGGTTTAGACAAGAAGAGAACATCTACTAGAGTTCTCTTCCACATTGGAGAAGAATCCTTCCTCCGAACTTGCGATAGTACGACATCGGACCGAGAGAATCATGAAATCCAAGCACTTAATATGAAGCTTCTGCGAAGTCATATCAGGCGGATTTAACTTTATTATTGACTCCATACATCATTCGAAGAAAATTCCGTTAGGAAGAAATGGAATGGTTGAACAGTGGGGACGACTTTTGTTTATGAGTTTTGTTTTCTTCAGGACAACCAAGCTTACGGGAAGTGTCCTCCTCAATTAAACGGAAGAATCATCGATTTGGGAGTATTACGATGAAACTTATCAGGTAATTCTAGAACGAAGACTTCGCCTGAAACAAAAGATATGAAGTGCAAGAGAACGGACTCCAAATGGAATTTTTTTATCCTATCCAACAAGTCTTTGGAGCGACAACATGGATGGAGAAAGCGACTGCTTATGCAGCATCTTCACGATATTGCTGAGAAAATCGAGTTTGAAAACCACCGAGAAATCCCTAAAATTCTCGACCTCGTAGTGTGTAGCTGAAGAAGCCACTCAGGATAACATCTTGCAAAAACTGTGGTGAAATAACACAGAGGTGAAACTTGATGGCTTGCAGCTATATGAACCCTGCTTACCGTTCCTAAGTGATGGCATTCGTAAAACACAATCAGTCACCGGGAAGAATGAATGCTGTCGATTTCATTTGTGTGTGTGGAATTACCAGAATTTGGTTTCATCCACAGAAAAAAGTCTTTATAAGTGATGAGTGATTCATGATTGGAACACACATCTCGTAGTGGCCAAACTACTTTCTCCCTGGTTGAAAAGCCCATGTTGATGGACGGTATTGCATCATAGCTGGTAGGGAAAAGCGCATACGCTGGAAAACTTAGAGGACCGTCGGTAGTATAGTGAGGAAGGTAGGGACACCTTTCCTATTTGCAGCCTTTCAACGGCGATTCTTTCTGTCTTAAATTACGACTTGCGAAGTTAAAATGATGTGTATGCAGAATAAAAGAGAAGCCATCGTTTTTGCAAACACCACCAATAGTTATGTAAGGAGTGCTCGTATCACGAAAGTTAAGAAGAGATTCGGAAGTTCCAACCCACGACGGCGAAAAAATATAAGGCGATAGGACAACGTTCACCATGAATGCCATTGACTCAATGGCCATAGTCTTTCTCGAACTGCTTTCACTGAAAGAGTGGTGGTTTTCGTATGAGCTCGCTAGTTCACTCTAATGAGCCATTTCGACGATTGAAGACAACTAGTTCTCGCTTCCTCACTTTGTTCATTCGAAGGAGGAATGCTAGAGTTCATAGGTGAAAGCTCGAATTTAAAGCTCTTCGCAACTGTAAGGCCTTTGTCAGAATACACTAGTTACACTAGTGCCGAGTAATAAAGAGCAACATAATCTGCTCTAAGTTTCCAAACGAATATTGTCCTAGTCTTTCACTCGTACAGAATGCTTGAAATTTTCCACACGTTTCTTCCTCGAGTTCTACCATCCCATTCTCAGATTATCGTCAGCAGAAGTGATAAGGAAACTTTCCAAGTAGAAGGCTTTGTAACCTTGCGACTAGATGTTTGCCTTTGGACGACAACTTTTGTATTCAAACATTCTTAGCTGGGTCTTCTCATGGAAGTATCAAGCGTTTTCTTTTTGGCTGTTGATATCGAGAAAGTAGCTCCTTTTTGGGCACTAAAAACTTCGAATAAGTTTATTTATTACCCTTTTTTTTTATTAGCACGTGCTTACTTCAGTAGAAGAATTTTGTTGAAATTATTCTTTTTCGTTTTCCAGAAATATGTTCCTTACTTGTCGTTGATCATTATAGTACATCAGTCATCATCAGTTCCACTTCTTCCCACTTTTTTCGAAGATATAGAAAAATTTAGAAGTTGGTACATTTGTAGGAGGAAATACACTAATGGTTAGTGGGCTATGCCAGAAGTAAGCATTTCGATATCCCAACTAAAGATCTTCTTCATTTCTCGAATAGGTCTTTTCAATGGTATGTGGTAAACGAGTTGGGCCGATCGCCGTGGTAGCAGTGCAAAGGGCGAGGATTTCTGATACCACTGAACCTTCTAAAAATGATTTGCGAGGTTGCAAGGCCGAGTGAAACAAAAAAGTCAGCCAACCAAACTTCGTATATCAAAATACACAAGAGATTTTCCTCTTAATGTTAAAGCGGAAAGGAGGGATATTACGGATTCGTAAAGACGTCAACGCAGCTGTGACTCGGGTTATCGATCTGCACCAACTACTCATTACCCAGCTTAGACGACCACATTAAACTACTGCGGGTCGATGACGACATAGACCCCTTCAAAACAGAGTGGCTCAAGTAAAAACTCACAAGGACTTCATAAACTTTTGCGAAGTGGTCGAAATGGAATGGAAGCAATAACGGAAAGGTCAGAGTTTGCATTAATACTGTGAAAGTGATCTAATCTTCTCTAACTCGTACATTTCGCTGCACCAGTGTCTGCGTCGTAGCCCGATTTTACACTTCCATCGAATCATCGTATCCATTGTCATATTCGTTGCCATCATATCCTTTTAACAGATGCGAATGCAAAAACAATAGTTGTAGCTATCGAGCGTGTAGAGGAATCCGAGATTCCATAGATCCCAAGCCACCGTTGTTCGTGAGAAATTCCAATTTTAATGCGTTAGTGGCTAATGACCGAGGTTTTATAGTTTGTGTGGAGACAGATGGGTAAGTAAGCCGTTAAATCAGACTTCTTCATTCCGACTGCTTCGTCTACAACCACGAAAAGGCTTTGACATTTCTAATAAAGTGCTTGCAGGGTGGTTCAAGAATTACCTATTAGAATGAACGTTAACGATACAATGCAAAGCAAACATGGTGGTCCTGATATCCAAGGAGGAGTTATCTGCAGTTTATCGACAATGATCCACCAAACTACTTGATGTCTGTATGATGAAAGTTGCTACTGGTGTTACTGTCAAGGCAAACCTCGCTTTGAATAAAGTGAAGTCATCTGGTAGAGTTTGAAGCTAGATGAATCACAAAGAAGTCGTCATAAAGCTTGTTGAATCGTCGCAAAAACGCAAGCTATCGTTTTATCTCACTGATTGACCATGAGGTGCTAATTGATTAGTCGAATCACAACTCGTCACGAAACACTATCTTCTTGAAGGCATTCAGTGTATTGAGAAAATTTCACCTCGACGGCTGTAGCCTGAGTTGAGCTAGGTAATATGAGAGGAATTCGAATTCCGACAATGTCATCAATTCCTCATTGTTGATAACATAGTGACGTCATTTAATCATGTTGGGCATCAATCAAATGGGGCAACGAATGTTGAGTATCTCATTCATGCTTATGACAGGGACATGCAGTTGGATTCGGTGAAGACATTACTGCTCTTGAGGAACAATTTTATTTCTAGCCTCTCATTCGAGCGAAAAGCATGCTATGCTAGCAGTTGGTAAGTAGATAAATATAGTAAGCAAAATGGTACTGGAATTGAGCATGGGTTTGTTGTCACAACTTTTTCAATTAAACAGAATGAAAGCACGATCGGCGTCCAGTAGATCAATTGGAGAGGTGACAAAAGGCAAGCAAGTGCAGTACTCGCTTGCTCATCCGAATATCGACGACACTTCACAAGCGGAATGGAAGATGTTCGAGCTGATGGAACGAACAACGTAACAATATCTCCTGAACAAGGGTGGTGTTGCTTAAGGTCCTTAGTACGAGACACATGGTGACTCGAATACACATAGAGCGTTATATTCATACCCAAAGCACCTAGAAATAAGTTGAAGTCGAGTACTTCTCTTAGGGATTGTATGATTTATATTAATGGTGACACATGTATGCGACTAGCCAAATTAATTGAATGCTGAAAGTTCCTTACTCTGCGTTCACACGCGCGTCTACTTAATGTATACAATTTCATTCTCACCTCTATTTCTTTTCTTAGTAGGGACAAGAGGGCACATTCTTGGCACTTTTTGCTTTCCACCTTATCTTTGCTTATTTAAACAGGTTTATGGTTCGCCCTCTTACCGTGTTAATTCACCAAGTCACAATCCCATCTCGTCATCACGTCATCCCGTTATCCCACCACAAATTTTACAAGCTTAACGGAAGTGCTTAAGAAATGCTTCCAGGTACTATAATTACCGTGTGATTTTGTAAAATTTTTTGTGCGTTTGTTGAAGAAAAGGTCCGCAGCGGTTTTCGTACAGTCCAGGGAAATCGGCACCATTAGGTTTCCACGTCGATTATCCAAATTTCTATGGAAAAAGGAGAACAATTAGTTCTGAACTTGTAAAATACAACGTCTAGCCATTTCCCTTATCGTGAAAATAAGATTGTTAAAGCATAAATGAAGAAATGAAATTCCAAAAGTTTTTGCCTCTCGAGTAGTTGCGCTAAATTGCATAGGGAAAGGTTTTCAGTTTAAATGACGAGCATAAAAATGCGTCAAATCTAAAAGTAGTCTTTCCATGCTACCTGGAATTCAATCTTAGGTCTTTTTACAAGCAAATTTTGACGGTTTACCTTCCTAACCGAAGATCGGACCTGAACTAATATCGAGTTCTACTCTTTTGAACTTTCGAAGTCTTTCTTAATGTGTAATCTTTTTGTCATTGATACCGTTTAACTTACTTCGCATAGTTTCTGAAAACTATAAAAGAGTATTTATTTCTATAGTCTTAAAAGCTGATCTTGTTGAGCTGATGCAAGGTTGGTATAGCTCTTCGTTGTCGTTGTTGTTGGTACTGTTGGTCGATGGCTGACGCTTCGGCGATTTCGTCTTACTCAGAACTATGCAGTTACGAGTGGATATATTTATTTATGTGAGTATACGAAAGTAAATTGACGTGACAATAATTCTTGCACTGGTTTGCACACAGTAGCACCTTGGTTGCGAATTTTTTTTGATATCAGATTACCTCAGCCAAGTTCTGTTAATTTCCAGCAGATTAGTTGAGAAACACCATATGTTTTGAATAGACACTAACGGAAGCCAGGATTGTCAACGGGGTGTACCTCAAACGCCGCGGTCTAGTGAAGTAATTTTATTCAACGATTACTTATCTGGATGATTGGTTAGTCACTTGACACGCCTTCGACCTATATCACATTTTCCATTCGTTTTTGTCGGCCGCGATCCTGTTCAGAGGTGGAGATGGGCACTGCTTTTAGTACGGTAAACATGTGCTCATAGAGCTGCGCTACCTGCGAAGCGTTTGCAGTTGCGAATACAACCGCGATTGATGCTATTAACTAAAAATACATCCCGTCATCTTCTAGGCTTTTTCTTATGGGTCTATTTATATATTTAAAAGTGATTACTAACCCATTTACGTTTCCTTTTCGAAGTCTATTTCCTCAGATTTCCAAGACAAAATACATTTAGAATTTCTGAACTACAAAATTTGGTAGTATGCCAGTAATATTTAAAAAGGCGTCATCTATGCACTGTGTGACTGGAGCGTAGATTTCTCGACGTGATTAATATGAAACTCACTTCGAAGCGGCTTAGCAGAACGTTTGCGGAATGGCTGATCGCAAGCGCGGAGTTTCGGTTCTGTCACTTTGCTAATGACTTCTTTAACGGACATAGACGTGGTGTGTATTCTTCTCATCCTTAGGCTCAATTTTTTTCTCAGGTCGTTTCCAGTGTCTATGGAAACGCCCTTAGTAGATTTATCATATGGTCTTTGCTGTTACAGTGCTTTTCATCTCCATTTGTTTGCCTTTGCTCCATGGAAGTTTAATGGAAATGATTTTTTTCCAATTCGTTTATTATTCTTTTCAACGCTTCGTTGAGCTTTTTGAACGTCGCCCATGGTTCAAGGATATTTCGTAAAGATGAAATCGACAAAAATAAGGTTTGACAGCAATTCTACATCAATATCAATAACCTTTTCGTCCTATTCGAGCAATTTTATTACCCATCGCAATAGGGCGACAAACAGCTTTGACGAAATAATCTCGCCCCTATCAGCCCATTAAGCATTGGACATGGTAAAGGATCGATGGAAGAGCTGTAATATCGTGTTGTACTTGCAAGAACAGGAATCGAGAGTCTTTCAGGACCGATCTTTTCCATATTTTGCAATTGCCGATAAAAGAGCCAGTAAGTTGCAACAGAGTCGAACGTTTTCACAGGAGATAAGGTTTAGAACATGAGGGTCGTGGTCTTCTCGACGCACTTCTTCAAGCTTTAAACGCGACTAAGATGTGATGCTTGGAAATGAATCCGAGTCGAAATCCTGTTTACTCGACCAGTTGATCGTCTGTACTCCAAGTATGTGGTATAGCATAATTTTCGTAAATAGTTTGTAGAGTACATTCACCCAAGCAAATCGGATGTAGTTTTGGGACTGTAGTCACTTTGTTCATCGTTTAGGGCGGAGTGATCGGCACGAAGCCCTTGTTCTATTGAGGAGCATTTCCTTTTTCCCGCAAAAACTACGTATAATTAATTCATTGTTTCCTGCTCAAATGAATTCGACACTGTTGATATTCGGTCCTCTATTCATTTTTGTCTTCATGCTCACGAGTGGAATTCGGGCATCAGAGGAAAACACCTTAGAGGGTTTTTCTCAGTGAAGAATGTTGAGGTCTTCGACGGTAATTATAAAATAGAGAAGATTGAATTGGAACCTCACTATCAATTGTAACTCATGGCTGAAATTGTTGGATAGTCGTGACCCGTAACAATTCACTAGTGTGTATAGAGTTACACTGTATCCATATAAACTCCGATATCGGTCCTCTAGAAATCCTTTTTTTAAGCCGCTTGAAACAGTTACACACAACTCATTTTTCTTTTCTAAGGCGTGTTTTAATGTTGCAGATGCAGAGCATGCAACAGACTCCACGCTGTGGCCTGGATGCAATATTTTGAATCAGCCGCAATGATATCGTATATCAGCCAAAGTTACTATCTCCACCCCCTGAGGACATGGCCGGTAGTATCCTCTGTGATGCACACTCAGACCCAATATATTGTTTTTTAGGTTCTCACCTCGGACATTTGCTAGCCTATCAGTGGGATGTTCTGTGAGGTTAAGGACTCTTTACAAAAACGCCTGATTCGGAGCGATACAATAGAATGTTAAGCAACCAAAAGCAAATATGGAAATAATAGCATACCAAGTTGAACGACGATGTGACAAGCCGAATCTGCCTAACAAATATGTGGGCAATTAAACAGTTTAAATGTCAAATTTTATTTACTGCCTATTCTTTCCTCATGGCAAGTTACTAAGTGGAAGAAAACCAGAAGATGCCGAAATCTGAGCAAAACTTGGCACCTCAGGTGTGGTTCGAATCCGTGCTATGCCCTTCTCATAGTCATGTTTGTGCTCTATCAGTGCTATGAGCAATTGCCCTCCAACGGGAGTAAAAGAAAAGAGAATAAATTAAAAAATAGTGAACAGAAATAAATAAATAATAGGAAAGGAAAAGAGAAGGCAGCGAATAAAAGTTGAAATATTGTGGTTTCTACTGGAGCTTCAGCTTATCTGGGATCGAACCCGTTTTTCGCTCACTGGATCATTCCCGTTGAAGGGTGATCGCTGAGAGAAACTTTATAGTGAAAAGATGGCTGAGAAAAAAGCAAAGCTGGGACCACGGTTGACTGTTGTGGATCACACGTGAGCTACCTGTAAAGGTAATCGTGGGTAGGAAGCCCACCTGTCTTTTCGAATTTTGATATCTCAGCATCCTTGTTGTTGCACCCAGCAAATTAAATCCCTCGGTTTCGGTAGTTTTATCTTTTTTGTCAGGGCAAAAACCCGTATCACTTCAAGTGTGAGCAGAGATCCTGTTAAGTTGCCCTCTGCAGCACGTCTTGCTCGCTAGGTTATAAATACTCTATAATTTAAGAATCTCGGCTCCATCCAAGGCATTTTTATTGGTGTCTCCTCCTACATTTACTTTTTTGCTAGTACCGCTAACGAAGTTACTCATAAATTCGCCAAATCCCAATGCAAAGCCGGCGAGCTCCTTCTCGTTCATTACTGGAAAAATAAAGGGACTTATGAAAACAATGTAACGATGTTCGCGTACATAAAGTGTGAGAAGGTCTATGGGATAATCTGCGGCGCCTCGGGAATCAGGTGAGTTTTCACAGTGTTTGAAAGTTTTTTGAAGGGTGATTGATGCTATCAACTAAACTTCAATAACACGGTTGAGAGAAAGGCGAAACGAAGGACTCGTATGGTGTAGTAGCGAACGCGTTAGATCCCGGAAAGGGTAATAGCGTGTTCGATCCCCACCGCAGACACCAGCGGTTCGGAGTTTTGCAAATGTCTGGGCATCATTTATGGTTATATATCATACACTGCTCTGTCATTAGAAAAAAGATTAGGTAGTAAATAAAAAGTGATCATATCTGGGAACAGTCCATTTCCTGCAATCCAAGTGGGAGCGTTCTAACCCAGCTATCTTAAGACTTCAGAGAGAATCAGCTCGACCAGCATTCACGTTCATGACGAGAGGAAAGTCCTGAAGCAGCATCCGAAACGACCGCTGAAGTTGAAAGGCTTCAATGGATGATGGGTGTGAGGGAACAAATCGGATGAAAGAAGTACTGGAATCCGCAGAGTAAATGTGAAACACAGTTCCTGTAAACTAAACGAAATAAAATAGGTGAAAAATCTTCTCTGAAAATCCTAAGAACAGACCTCGTTTGCTATAAGTGCAATTATGCATCACTTTTATTCTCGAAATCTGTCCAGAGTTGGTTGGTAGAACTGTGATCTGAAACAGAGCTGGTCTGATCCGACAGGAGTGACACACCTGTTATATTGGTCAAGCAGGTATTTTGTCCACCCTCTTCCCAGCTATAAGAAACCTAACATTAGAGCGACTTTTCCTAACGAATGAAAGGTCAGTAACATGAATAAAGTAAGAGTAGTAATATGAGCCTGAAAATGTAAACAGCCCCCCAACTTTAGTTTTCAACCATACCCTTAAAGGACCAATAAAAAGCTCTAGGCGTTGATCAATCCCTGACGGATGCTTCATGCATACGACTTCATTAAGCTCACTTGGAGGCGATTGAATACATATCAGGCCTTCACAATGACTCGCAGTGGCCTACCGATGTATCGAACCAGTGCTGGTATCCTCCCAGACAAGTTTGGTACAAATTTGCCGACACCGGAGAGATGGAAGGCTATGTGGGCCATGGGCGCTGGGATCGACTCCACGTGTGTGTTGGATAGCGCCTCCGACCACTACCTCACACGCACGTCTACCATATCCTTAGCCGCCGATTTTCTCCAAGTACAGCAGCGATGTTTTTCGGAAAACTTTTAACTGTTCCGAGACTGTTTGATTACGAAGAACTTTTGAAAAACAAGGAACTAATTAATGTGGCTTTCACTGTTTTTTCCTTGTTATTTAAACACAAATGAATGTAAGCTGGCTGTAGAACATGGGAAATTTAATCATTGCCAAGGAATTTCATCCCTTAATAATGTAAGCACTCACAAACACACTGGTCGTTCCCATGTGGATTGCGGCATAATTTAGCTCTGAATATCGTTTTCCAGAGGCTATCAACTCTGAGGGATTAATTCCATACCTTAAAACACTTTTAATATTTCTTAAATTATAGCCTTAAAATTGTTCGAATTTTCTTCCAACTATCACCAAAGTGTTGTAGATTGGTCTACCTACTGTAGTGAATTCCTCTTGTGTTTGGTTTATTTTCTTCTCATTATCCGTTGCCCCTCCCAATGGTTTACCGCCTCATCGTGGCTGGGAGGTCTTCCTGAGTGTCGGTGTGGGATGTACAGAAGGGAGATTCGTCCACCCGCCAAGGTCTCCTAAGCTGAGAAGGAGCCTGGCGTTTTCATCAGGAAGCCCAGCTAAGAGTAAACCAATACCAGGATCCACCACCATCCTGGTATCAAAGTCGTATGGTGGCAAATCCACATGTGATCCACAAGGGCTGCGATTGCCTGTAGTGGTGAAGACCTGGGGTAGACTTTTACTAGGCTGATCTCGGGATTCCAGAGAACCACAATGGCTTAACGGCAAATCTCCGAAAAATGGCAATTATGCTGGGCCCGCACAACCAATGAGGACGGGTCGTTTAAGAATCAAGTAAGTATCCACGTTGTCGCACCAGTCGTTGGTTGCCGTTGGAGGTTGCCAGGGCGCATGTGGCGCAGTGGTCGGAAGCGCCCTGCAACACACATGGGATCGATCCTCACTTCCACGGCCAACCAAGCCCTCTATCTTTCCGGGATTTACCGGGCTTGTCTGGGAGCATATCAGCACTGGTTCGATGTCGGTAGGCCAGCGCGAGTCATTGTAAATGCTAGGTACGCAATCAATCACTTTCGAACCATAATTAGTGAAGTGGAATGCATGGCTCATCCCACAGAGATTGATCAACGCCAACAGCTTTATCCTTTTATCCTTTTGTCCATTTTACCTCTCAAAGGTTTATCGCCTCACCGTGGCTTCGAGATGCTCCTGGACGCTAAGTACAGAGTGGATTTATAGTCTGAACAGGGTCTGGCAAGCTGAGAAGGAGACCGATATTACTATCTAAAATCCCAACTAGGAGTAAACCAATATGAGGAATCACCACAGGGCTGGTACCAAAATGGTTGTAAAAAAGAAAATCCCCTCTGAGTTTCAATGGCCGGCGATTGCCAGTTTTGGTGGCGACCTGAGAAAGGTATAAGCGCTCTCAGCGCCCTCGGGACTTCAGGGAACTACTAATGATTCACCTAGTAATAAAACAACTTCTACAACAAGCCGAATGGGCACTTCTGCGATGTCGGGCGCGAAGACATCCGATGAGAGGTGATCGAATCTCGGGTTGCAGAGCGCTTCATTGGAAACAGACAAAACAAGCACTCTCACGACGCGCCATTGAGACTGCTTCTTGCTCCGTACCCATAACATTCTCCTTGAAGCTGCAGATTGCATCAAACTCCATTCGATCGCTCTACAATAGTGGAAAAGCAGAAAGACCAGCTTATGCCAACAGATGACGGAAGCCTTGTCATTCTGGATGGGAATTTCCGTCAAGAAATTTCGGAGATGTTGACTTTGTCGTACACGAATTTATTTCCCATCTATTCGTATAATATCAGAATCATACCTTTCCATCTTAGAGGGAAATTAAAAGCGTGAACTGCCACTCACAATGTTGTATAGCTCATGAAAAAGAACTGGACGCGTTCTATAGCGAATACATACAATAAAAAGCCGTTCTATAAATTCGTTGTTGGAGACTTCATGGCTATGTTGGAAACAGAGAAAATGAGTACAAGACAGGAAAGTTCGGAATTATAGATTGAAATAAGGACGGAAACCGCCTTCTAGGACTCTGGTCGGAGGAACATCTCTTCTTTGGTATTTCATTTTAAGAGAACAGAGAACATCACCAATGGATATGCGTAGACCGATTATGTTCTTACGAAGGGAAAGTGGTGCCTCCTTGGCACCTCAGTGGAGCTTGAATTCCGTACTGAATCTAATTACAGCCTTCTGCTTGCGATGATTCAATTCAGCCATAGGTTGTGAAAAAACTTCTTTCGTCTCCCAAGAAAAAAGAAGAATGTCGTCCATGACGACGAGAAATTTCCCAATAAAATCCTTTCCTCATATGAGTGATAGATAAATGAAGAACTGACCGAGGACTACATGTTGCTCGTCGAAGGGTTCAAAACTTGCGTTGTGCCGAGCTGGCTTCAGTTCCTCAAAAAAGACGTTGAGACCGCATCACCATTACAACTCTGAGTTGCTCGAAAAGAGAAGAACACTAGTGCTTGATCCTACTGCAGCATGCCTAACAAGGGTGATAATAAATGTTAACTGCAAAAGATATTTGCATGAGGATTTACATTTTTCTAGATCGTGAACTGTGATCTACAGTGTCATTTTGTCGCCAACAGAGCAACCTAAGCAGAGAAAAAGCTCTATCATTTCTTTCGTTAGGCAACTGTGAAAGGAAAGAAGGGAAGAAAAGGAGAAAAAACTATGAAGGATGTAAACAAGAAGGAAGGAAAGAAGGAGAGACGTAAAGGAAAAGACGAAGTAAGAAAGACGGAACGTACAATAAAGTGAACAGAAGGGCGAGAAGAAAAAAAATAGGACAGCTGAAATAAAGGAATGGAATTCTACTTGTTAATCACAGTGCCTTAACGTTTATTTACTGCATGTTCCTTCTTCATAGTAGGGTACGATGTGAACTACAGGCGCAAGGATGCCAAGATATAAGTAGAACTCAGACCTTTAGTTGGGCTTCGAACACACGATAATCCTTAACGATTAGTGCAACTAAACGTTTCTGCTCCAAGAAAACATTACGCAGTGGTTGTAGTGATAAGAGTTATCGGGGTTCGAAGTCCACCTAAATTCTTCACTTTTGTTCATAACTGATCATCTTTGTGATTACCTCCATTCCTCCTTCCCTCATCCTCATCCTCGTTCCTGATTTCGATATTTTCATACTATGAAATTGTGGTATCTGATTTGTAGCATACAAGCCGCTGATCTTATTCATAGATCTGGGAAGCTTGTTTTGATGAACTCTTCTATCTCTATGAGATACTTATACATTTTTATAATTAGTCAGACACCTTGCATGATTCATCTATTCACCATGGTGAAACTCTGTCTCGCAACGCTGAACTGCTTTGTAAAGCAGCAGATTCATCTTGCAGTTTACTAATTCAAAATGGACGAAAGTGCTTAGTGTTTTCTTCTGGAATCTCATCCTAGCTTGTATAGGAATTGCCCACTGCTTTAGACGAGGGCATGGTCGCTAAGAGGTAAATATTCCCTCGATCCACAATGATCAGCAATCACATAGTATGAAGGCGCAATGGATCTGATAAATCAGAGATTAAGACCTAATTTTTAAAGGCGTTTGATTACTGGGGTGGCGACACGAGTGTACGTAATCCAAAATTCTAAAGCAACGAATACGCTTTCCATAAAGTCTCAAGTATTTTCCGTGTTTGCCTCTTTTCTATATTTCTTCTATGAGTTTAAATCAATACTACACCATCATTGAAATTATCAGGATGAAGAAAATTTGAAGCTTGATCTCACTGCAAAATGGTTCACATTACTGGCGATACACGCCAAATGAGAAGAGCCCTGCAAAAGAATCCAAGCTGTTGTGGAAAAAGAAGGAAACGCGAGGTTTTCTCCTTTAAAAGATCCGCCTACATGAATCACATTCGAAAAATTGTCGGCGTATACCTGTGACGTGATCCTCCGTTGCCTTTGTTGAATAACAGAGTCAAACTTCAACAGTAATACTATCGTGAGATCATACGCTCATCCTACATAAGAATTTAACACGGTTGCTTTTGTAACTGCGACGCGATGATAAACCGTTGCTGAGGGCCAAGATCTCGATCACTGCACTATAACAGCATAGAGGGTTGAAATAGCTTCTCGTTTGTTAGGTCGCAATACGTCTTTCTTTGTTTCATTTGGAAGAAAAGCAGCAGTGAAGTTGGCAAAAAGTTTATTCGGGTAACGTTTCGGCGCGGTCACCTTCTTCAGAGTCAGACCGATTGCTGTCGATCGTCCACAGCCGCCCGTCCTTATATGTACGTCTTCGTTTTCTCATCGAGTTGAATCCAGTGGAGCGATCACGACTCCAATGGGAAGCTTCAGCGGGGGGTGTCCTTTTATACACGACGGATGTTGGACGATTCTTGATATCCATTATGATCTGCATTGTGGCATGGAGTGCGCCCTGTAACATTCGGTACTTTGTTTGCTGGCACGTTGCATGTCAGTGTCTTGAAAACTATTTTTTATTAAAGCTCGGTAAAAATGGTCAACAATCTTCTATGACGGTTTACCAGCCTCGTGTGATCCCAATACCAATTTCCGGTCATCTCAGTCATAAAGGATAAAAAAGGATAAAGCTCTCGGCGTTGATCAATCTTTGAGGGATGCGCCGTGCATTCGACTTCATTAAGTGTCGTTTGGAGGTGATTGAATGCATATCTGGCGTTTACAATGACTTGCGGTGGCCTCTCGATGTATCGAGCCAGTGCTGCTATCCTCCCAGACAGATCTGGTACCAATTTGCTGACCCCGGGTGGATGGAAAGCTTGGTGGGCCATGGGCACGCAAATCGATTCCACTTGCGTGTTGCAGGGCACCTCCAACCACTCCGCCACACGCACTCTTGATCTCTATTTGAGCCATGTAGAAAATTATCAAAAGACAAATGAATGGATGGATGGGTCATTAGATGTGGAATCTTGTTTGAGAAAGAACACTACTATGCGAATCAGATACCGAAGACAAACGGCTAATTCGTATGAAGTGCTGAGATATTTGCAAAACTCCGGACCACAGGTGTATGCAGTGGGGAACGAACACGCGCTGTTGTCCTTACCGGGGAGCAGCGCACTTCACCACTACATGTCTACATCCCAGACCCGGATGGTGTAGTGGTGAAGTGCGCTGCTCCCCGGTAAGGATAACAGCGCGTGTTCGTTCCCCACTGCATGCACCTGTGGTCCGGAGTTTTGCAAATATCTCAGCACTTCATACGAGTTATATTTCACAACATACCCTGCCATCAAGAAGAAAAAGGCAGTAAATAAAAGAGTTAACAAACGGCTAAATCAAAAATTCGTCATGAATATTGTTTATATCTGAAAACCGTTTAGGGACTGGGAATAAACTGATAAGCTTCTTTTCCATTATTATACACATAAATTTGGGTTCTTAGAAATGGGCCTTTCGATTCGATTCGAACCGCTAATCGATAGGCATGCTTCACTCTTTTCACTATCGCTCACCACCGAGGACCATGGACTAGCTTGGAAGTGCAAACTCGAAGCGGTTGCTCTCCGGTAGTACGACGATTCTCCTTGCCACAGAGTTTTCAAATAGAAAAAAGTACGTTAACCAGTGGCACTACTGGCGGGTTAACTGTCGCTTAGTGTTAAACATCGGTTTGTTGTTTAACTACCACATCGTGTGGCTATTTTGCTCCTGAGTGGAGTTTCGTGTAAAGAAGGTGGTACAAATGTCGTAAACGAAGTTGGGAAGCTCAGTATTCGAATACTGCGCACTTGTCTACGAAGCCGACAAAACCAGATGTTGGGAAGCTCAATAGCTCCGGAAGATACACGCGTGTAGATAATTCTAGAGTAAATCCTAAGTGAAAGCAAACAATTTAACAAGTCATATTGCATTGTTGTTCACATATTTCCGTGTAGTTCCTGCGAAAAATCAGTGAACACTTACGTATTTTTGTTTACCATAAGGCCAAATCTTGTCCCTTTTTTTTACGATTTTTGAAAATTCCATCGATTCTATGAACATCTTACTTCTTTGGATACTTTAATGGCCCGCCCTCACTGGTTGTGCGGACCACAGCGCAGGTCGTCACCACCACAGGCAGTTGGAGACCTTGTGGACCAGAAGGAGATTTGCCACTATGCTATTAATTTGGTGACAGGACGGTGATGGATCCTAGTATTGGTTTACTCCTAGTTAAGCTTCATGATGGAAGTGTTGAACTCCTTCTCAGCCTGCTAGACCCTACCAGAGTTATAAATCTCCTCGCTGTATATCGTAGTCCAACAGCCAGGAACACCCCCCATCCACCATGGTAAACCGTCGAGAGGTTTCACGAGGCTCTATGAATTAGTCATTTCTATGAACATCATTGATAACAGACCAGTTTATGACCTTTGGAGACTTAAGACCTCTAGAGATATTTATTAGGTTCTTCACAAGTCTCCTAGTAAATGCAGCGAGCCTATGTAGTACAAGAACTGGAAGGATACCTTTATTAATAATGAGATTACGATCGTTTACATTACAATCACTTCGTATATACACCTGGAATGATTAAAGTATTATCAATAAGAAGAACCTTAATGCACGTGGCCATAAATTACATAAACGGATAATGTAAGTATATAAATAATAAATAAAGATTCTCTAATAAATACGGTAAGATAATATTGCTTAAAGCGATTGCGGAGGAAACGATTAGTCTTTTAGAAAAAGGTCTTAAGCAATTTCTGTAAATCTTTTGACAATTTCAGCTCTTAGTTAGAGGAAAACAGAAAAGAAAAAAGAAGAAAGGACTTTCAATTGGACAAGAAATGTCAAGAGAAAGGAAGAGAAATCAAGTGGTACCGGGACATATTCGTTAAAAAAATGAGGGTCAACTAGTAGCCAGTGATGTCAATGGAAAAATCAAAGCGGGAAAAAATAAATGCCTACTGCTTCAGTGTGATTCTATGTCTCAAATAGTAGAAGTGAAGGGTACAACAATGAGAAGAACCCCTCAGCAATTGCACTGTTGTGCTGGCGGCTTCTGATTTGTGGTCGCGTCAAGCCGCTGACCTTTCGGCTGTTGTTGTGGATCCTAAATGAGAAATGAAGAGTCGATGTCAGCAGTAGTTAGAAGAACATTGTTACTACTATCATTCAGCTAAACGTAACCACGACCCGATCCCCGTTAGGGTGACATGTGGTAAAGGACGTGGGCAGGGTTATGGAGTGAACGACGAGATATCGGAACCAATGATGTGTTATCACACTGATGCAGACATCTAGGATGTGGTCCACTTCTAATTCCAAAAACGTTTTCCACTGTTACTTTCACAACTAATCGGATTAGTTACTCTTTGGTATCCTCCATTAAAGTAGGCGTTGCAGAAAGTGTAAGGTTATGGAGTAAGTGAGAACGGGTCGGGAGCAGCGGTATACTAACTCATAGTTGCAGGTATCTAGGAAATCTAACAAGTAATTCTGGTTTCTCTCTGGTATCTTTCATTGAAGTGTTTGTTTTTAAACAAATATTAAGAGAGTGGGCTTATTGCTAGCACAATTTGAGGTTGAACACCAACTTCAGTTAACTTTCTTGATCGCTAAAATCATACAAGAAAACTAAAGGCTAATTTAAAGCGATATATGAAACAATATTTGCTCTTTCCCAATTAATATACAGATAACTGGTAAAGACCTTTTCAGTAACATTGTAGATGTTTCAAAATTATTGTGGGTTCCGTTATATTCCCAATGCCGCTTCGGCTTAACTGGGTTCGATGCCGATTTGTGCTTCAAGACCAGTCCCGTTGATGGGTGATTGCTGATGATTGCAGAGTAAAAAATTGGCTGAGAGAACGGTTAATCAATGGCCTCAGTGGGACGACAATGGGTAACAGTTGAGCCCCGCGGAGGGAGTAATTGCGAGTTCGAAACTGGCCTGGGGTTCCTAGTTTTGCAAATATCTCAACATCATTGTGACTTTATTTCACACAATATTATGTCGCTAAAAAATAACATAGCATCTAATAAATATCTAAACATTATGGATGTGTTTCCATGTGAACAAAGGTATATAGTAGTATAAACAATGAGTTCAACTGATTCCGTCAATAATCGCTAGCGTCTTACCTTATCGAGGCTTTCTGCCATCTTATCGCAGATTATCTCGACGAGCTTCTCAAAAACTGCTTTAACGTTGATGTTCTCCTTGGCTGATGTTTCGAAGAACTCAAGTCCTGCAAAAAATCCACAACTAAGTAGATTACACCCCAAAGCAGCATTCAATCTCTTTCCACCGGAAATATAAGTAAAAAGTAAGTTGCTTACCCTTTAAGTTGTATAATAAAGGTCGAAGGACAAAGGTTTCAGCATTGATAACCATCTTAGGAATGCGCTATACCTCCGAGTTTATCTATTGTCGGAGGCGGTTAAAAGCACAACGTTTGTGGGAGACTACCGATCTATGCAGGTAGTGTTTTTATTCAACCAGATAAATGTCACTTTTCACATTTGGAAGAGATGGATAACGTGTTTTTCTTTTGAGCGTGAGATCCGAAATCCGACACTGTATTTCAAGAAACCGCTCACTACAGCACTGCATGTGCACCAGCGATTTGTTGCACATATCTAAGCAACTGAATAATTACCCTTCAATTTTATGTTAGTCTATATTAAAATGTGGCGTGTGTGGAGCAGTGGTCGGAGGCAACACACATGTGGGTGGAATCGATCCCCACGCTCATGGCCCACCAAGCCTTCCATCACTCCGGGATCGGCGAATTGGTACGAGACTTGTCTGAGAGGATAGCAGCACTGGTTCGATACATCAGTAGGCAACCGCAAGTCATTGTAAAGGCCAGATCTGCATTCAATCACTTCCGAGCAATGCTTAATGAAGTCGAATGCATGGCGCATTCTTAAGGGATTGATCAACGCCGAAAATTTTATCCTTTTTTACTTATCCTTTATGTGAAAAGGAAAAATATACCTAGCTGGTCAGCGAGCTGTTTCCCTCGTTCAATGGATACTACTCGTTCGGCATCCATGTCACATTTGTTGCCTACTAAGACGACTTGTGCATTTTCCCACGAATAGGTTTTGATTTGTGTGCACCTGGAACCATTCAAATAAAAGAAATTCGCGTGAGCAAATTATAACGGCTACTTTCATAAGACCTACCAATCCTGTACACTATTGAATGACTCTTCGTTAGTGATGTCGTACATGAGAATGAAACCCATTGCACCTCGATAGTATGCCGTAGTAATAGTACGGTAGCGTTCCTGTCCGGCTGTGTCCTGCAATGAATTCCCACAATGTTACAGCAAGAGTGGCTTTTAAGCTATTTTCTTATATTCTTATAGTGAAGCATTGCCATGTAGAAAATTTTTTTACCACGACAAAATTAGCATTTCAAAACAGGAGTGATGGGTTCGAAATTGACCCAACTAACAAGAGCACATCCTGAACGTGTGCTGCACTTGAGCTTAATGGATTTCCCTCATTGAAGGGATCCTGGAGCTTCATGGGGCGCTCCGAGTAGTGTTATAGGTTAGAGTTTAATCGAGGACCAAACCCGACTAACTGCAGTGAGTTCAAAAGAGATTCTCCGCAGTTCTGCGGCTCCAGATTGATTTATGTGTCCTCATATGCATAAAGGGCGTGATTGCGAAGCACATTGTGTGGCTATATTGAGTGATAGGGACGAATACACAATTAATGATGCCACTCGAGTCACTTGGTGATTAGTGGCAGTACTAGTGTATCAGTGTATCAGGGAGTATGTAGAAGTGTTCTTAAGTATGGATAGACGTACTCTCTAAACAGTTCATAAGTTTCAAAACTTTCCAAGAAAACAGCTTGTAATTTTGTAAGAATTTCAGATCTATTTGAGAGAACGTGGTCGTCTAGTGAGTTCCAATATTTTTATTTACATGTCTTAACTTCTAGTTTACTGTCTACTCTTTTTTCAAAGCAGAGACGATGTGGAGTAGAAACACAAATATGTTGAGACACAAGTAAAACTTGGCACTTCAGGTGGGCTACGAAGCCATGATTAGCTTTACTATCAGCAATCAGTCAGCAACGGAAACTAACTGGAAAAAACAAATTGACATTAGACCTAGTTAGGAGTAATCGCAGGTTCGAAGCCTACATCCGAGTTTTGCTCAGGACAATTGTGGTTGTGCTTCACATCATCCCGTGCCATGAAAAACGAATGCGCAGTAAAAAAGAAGTTAACACATTGTGATTTCAACTGTTGCTCTAGTTTAACTGATCTCAGTGCGATTTGTGCTCGATAAATTATTGCCGTTTATGGGTAATTGATGAAAGCAAACAATGAGGTAGAAACATGGCTGAGAGAAATGCAAGCCAAGGCGCACCGGTTGGTGTCGTGAATAGCGCAAGAGTCCCCGGTAAATGTAGCCGCAGGTTTGAACCCCACCTCTGAGGT
Organism: Angiostrongylus costaricensis; assembly: GCA_900624975.1. Lineage (NCBI taxonomy): Eukaryota > Metazoa > Nematoda > Chromadorea > Rhabditida > Metastrongylidae > Angiostrongylus > Angiostrongylus costaricensis. The sequence continues at coordinate 41,930 of UYYA01000186.1, read as the reverse complement.
TTGCATATATCTCAGCATCCTGGTGGCTATACTTCAATTTCTGTAGATATCAATGTAACTTTGATAATTTTAGAGCGTCACTCGTGAGGTAAAACACTAGTGCAGGAAACAGTACTGCGTGTCACAAATAAGATAAGCATTTTCAAAGGTTTCTGAGTACAAACACATGTCGTTGACTGATCATTCCACTTATTTTCATTCAACACATCAAGCTTCCAGATTAGAAGCCTGGTTTAACCTATGTGGTCTCCTTAATTGTCGTTTTCTTCAAAATCAAACTTCCCTCATTGTGGAGTCACCATAGTGAGCACAAATACCTTTGCTAGAACCTTAAGTTCTGTTCCATCATTCGCTAATTATTCTCCGTAGGCTTTTTCAGGACAGCATGGCAGCTCATAAGAAATCTTTAAACGACATCCGAGGTGATGCAATAAACTTCGCTTTCAGATGTCGTTACAAAAAATTATGCAGTGAGGATCTCAAGAAGGAAATTTTGTGACACATTAGTAGGTTGCTTTTCCTGTAATTGAGACAGATCAAATTATCAACATCTACTTTGGTGTTGACAGTTGACTCCTCTATCACTGAAAGAATCACTAAAGGGATAGAGAGGTCAGCCAACAAGATATAGCAAAGGTAGAAGAACAAAAGCTAATATAACTTCAATGATGCTAAGATATTTGCAAAACTCCGGACCGCAGGTGTATGCGGTGGGGAACGAGCGCGCTATTGTCCTTTCCGGAGAGTAATGCGTTCACCATCACATCATGAGGGTCCTTCGTTTCGCCTGTCTCTCAGCTAGTTCTATCGATTTTTGCCACAGTGCCGCAATATACTTTGCATTAAAAAAAGAGTAGGCAGAAAATAAAAAGTTAAAATTGTGATTATAACCACAGCCTCAGCTTAACCTGGGTTCAATGTCGATTTGGGCCCCCCTCCCCCCCCAGATCAATCCCGCTGATGGCTGATTGCTGTGGCAAAGATCGATAGAACTAGCTGAGAGACAGGCGAAATGAATGACTCGCATGGTGTGGCGGTGAACGCGTTACACCCCGGAAAGGACAATAGCGCGTTCGTCCCTCACCGCGTACACCTGTGGTCGGGAGTTTTGCAAATATTTCAGCATCATTGAAGTTATATTTCGCAATATACTCTGCCATTAAAAAAAAAGAGTAGGCAAAAAATAATAAGTTAAAAAGCTAATACGTTCGGCTCCTACTAATCCTTTTTGACATCCCGGGTTGTTTTGCCATGTATTAGAACTCGTTAACCACAAAAGAATTGACTGAATGCATATTTAGCCCACGGAGTAGGTTTTGAGGCTTGGAAGTAGCAAAGCAGTGATTTTATGCTCCCAGTCAAGGCTGCGACCGACATGCCGCATGGAGGAATGAAGGGCTAGTTTAATTTCGTGATTTCGAGCGACATCCATACAACGACTATTTATGTATTACAAAGCACTTTAATCATTATGCTATACCCGTCGAATAAACTCATTGTTCGTCGCAGATCAAAAGCTGCCATGGACGATCTATTTGCTCATAGAAACAAGAACGGGCATACGGTGTAAGGTGATGGTTTCAAACGCTTCCTGATGGTGATAAAAACATTAGCGATGTGAAGTGTGGGGGACAATGAGGGATTACTAATTGAAGGAGTTCAAATTTGTACAAAAAAGGACATTATGGATGAGAAAATTAACAGATTTTATTAGCTTTTGTGGAAATGATGCGAAGCAACCACTGTCTACCCGATGGCTCCCTCACAGTGGGAGTTGTCTGCCTCATGGTAGAATGCCATCTAACTCAAAACTCAGAGCTTCGAGGGAACTTCACGCCAATGTCTCACTCGATTCGTTACTCATCTTGGAATTTTGCGAAGAACTTTATTTTATCACAGCTGTAATTGCTTCTTTCAAAGCCATAATTTTATGCCCATGAAACTTACATGTCGGATCAATGGCAAAACCAAAATAGCCCAAAAATATTGTCGTCATATGACAGATGATGTTGCTCTCTCGGCAACAGCAGAAATGTTTCAATGATGAGGACATGGTAAACTTATTTAAAACCTTTTCTAAAGCATCATGCTGACTTTCGAATTTGTCCGAAGCTAAAATTTTCATAGGGTCCAAAAAAAAACATTGATTTTCCATGAGTTTCAAAGAAATAGTGCCAGTAGGCAACATCAACCCCGAGCACGAAAACATTAGCGCATCAGGTTGAGTGAAATTTTGATTGAAGAAATCTCGCTCGGATTCGGTGCTCAGAATGGCGGCGTCGAAGAAAGAAAAAAGCGAAAAAGATTTCTTTCTTCAAGAAGAAAACCCAGAGAAAATTGGAAACAGCATAGTGAGCGCATTTGTCTTACTAAAAAAACCTATCGATCACACTGCTTTTATGATATTTCAGTCCATAGAAAATGAAATTCAGTTCGCAATAATAATCAATATTAGCAGAGATATATGGACTAGAGTGAAACCACTACCTTTTTGTCCACATATGAGTTTAAATAGACACACTTAGATCCATATGGCCCACTGTGTTAACAAAACATAACGCCCGAGATTTTCTATGCACTTCTCTCTCAGTGATTTATTTTACTATTTAAAGTTTTTTACGGCGCTTTTTATAAAATTCATCGGTAACTTCGGATGTCACATCAGGCTTAGCTTGTGAAAAACTGCCCTCTACACTTAATAATTTACAAAAACCTTTCGGCGAACGAACGTAGTGACCGTTCAACTGCTATGATGAACCAGTTACTATAGTATGGAGTGCACAGGAAAAAAAATTGTAGAAATACTCTCAGCATAAGTTGACAAACCTCCCAACCGTTTACCGCCTTATCTGGCTGGGAGGTGTTCTTGGGTGTCGGACTACGATGTCCTGCAGGGGATTCATCTCGTGGCAGGGTCTTCCAAGCTGAGGAGTCCGGCGTTTCCATCAGGAAGCCTATCTAAGAGTAAACCAATACCAGGATCCACCACCGTCCTGGTATCAAAGTCGCATAGTGGTAGATCTCTCTTTGATCTACAAGCGCTGCCACTGCCTGTGATGGTGAAGATCTGGGGTCTGGGGTACGCTTTGGCCAGGCTGAGCTCGGGATTCCAGGGAGCCACAACGACTTAACCAGCGAATCTCCGAAAAAAAGAGATTATGGTGGAGCCTGCACAACCAGTGTGGACGGGCCATTCAAGTATCAAATAAATAAGTAAGTAGTAAGTTGACAAACACTTTTGAATAACGATAGTAAGGGGTTGTATGATGGCCATAGTAATATATGGAAATTGTAGCAGATATGCCACAATACGCTCAATTTTTCAGCTCATCTAGCATGTAGAAAATCATTGTGTGGTGTCTAGAAACCAGCAAGTCTGTAGAGGACATAAAATTAGGCCTCATCACAGCATGGAAGCTTCAGCGCTGAGTCTTACGAGTTAAAGACACCGTATCTCGTGCCTGATGATGAGAAAGGTCAACAGTGAAGAATGATTTGGTTATGATTTCTGTTACGAAAGCAGTATGAAATACTGAATGAGAAATAGAAGCCCACAAATTCCACTTTTTAGTAACATGAGGAAATCTAGAAGGATTCGAAAAATTCTGGCTTACTCACCCATATTTGCAGTTTTACGCGTTTGTCACCTCGAAATACGGTTTTCACCTTAAACAAGACAAGCATCAGACTGGGTTGAAGTTATTCCCTTAGTAAAATGTGCTCTACGAACCAATACCTAAGAAAGAACGACGATGGTTCTTACCTTGAAATCGATTCCTACTGTCGAAACAAATGCGGATGTGAACGAATCATCGCAGTAGCGGAATAAGAACGACGTTTTCCCCACTGATGAGTTGCCAATAATCAACAACTGAAAACAGGAAAGTAATCAATAGGAAGAAAAAAGCGGAACTATCGGTAAATTTGGACAAACTAGGATTTCACAGAAAATATTACCAAATCTGAAGGTACTTTATCACGTGGTAGTCCAACGAAACATATTTAATGAAAATCGTCATTCATAGCGCAGAAGGGGCTATAAATTATGAGAAATGAAACTATGAAAAAACGAAAGTCGATGGAAAGACTTTTTGAGGCGAAGCCATTTTCGCAGAGGAGAAATCTCGCAGCCAGTTTCCAGTCAATGCTCAGAAGATTCAGTGAATATTCCGCCGTCAAATGTGGCAGTGAGGTAACAGCTTGGCATTCATAGACGGCCGGGGCAATTTCCCAGCAACTGCCAGAATTATTCTCCAACAAATAGGGTGTTTGAGGACCTTAGGACTCGACAAACTTTTACAACGCACGTAGCCCCAACAATCGGCACATGTATTAAAAATGTTGTTGTCAGATAAGTAGCTTCGATTTAAGATTAGTAATATCCTAAAAAACTTTGCAAGTATTAAACACGAGTGCTGCTTTCGTCAGTGTCAACGATGAGCTCGGAAACACCATCACGTTCTTGTGAAAGGAGACACGTTTATTCACAGGCTCCATTAGAAGAGATACGGGCTTCGACGACATGAAGCGAGAAAAAATCATGGACTACAAAAGCAAACCATTTCTTTGTCATTAAACTTGGCAATTTTCTTGTCACTTTCCCGAATATGTAGATCTCAGCGTGTTTTCGCTAAATTAGTTAAAGATGGACGGAGGTATCCACTTTTGAAATTGAAGGTATAGGACATTCTCTGCGATCAACTATAGTTGGAAAGATTTGGTTGGGACAGCTTAGGTGTGATGGTCACCTCAACCTTTCATTTTTGTTAAAGATTTGTCATCTGTGCTTTGGCAAGGTGGCGACTAACGCTGATTAGAAATCCTCTTCAGAAGTGTTGTCTCCTATTGCTTCTGGAGTTCTGTTGGGGTAGAAATCGAAAGTAATCATGAACCATCTTGGTGCCACTGTTTCTTTTCGCCAACAACGAAGAAACACGAAATATCAAAAATTACGAGAGTGAACACACTGTTCAAGGTGCTCGCAAAAAGTCAACCCGCCTATGGAAAGCGGGTTTAGGCGATTACTGGGAATGACGTTGGAACATCGACTAAAGTGGAATCAATAGTAGCACAGCAATCTACCGGGGGAGTTGTTTCTAGTCTTCTTACAATTCTCTCTCCAGTACGGAAACATGGACCATTACGAGAAGATATTGTAGTCTAAGAGCGCATTACGACACATTTCTAAGAGTTCAGGTAAATAAGCATCTACGTAGGTAGATAATGAGATAAAGATTTCGAATTGGAGAAGAATTCTGTCCTATTCACTTTAGTGTCCTTCAAAATATGTTCTCATTTTTTCACCCTATCCATGTCTAAGAAATAGTAGAATCAAAATAAAACAGTTCTAAACACGTTTGCGAGAAAATAACTTATGAAACAAATTTTTCAACAAGGAATGGAAGCAAAGCACACCTTGAACATATAGTCAAAGTTCTGGTCTCCTTGAGCCGGTTGGTGTCCTCCAGCGGCTGCCATCTGTAAAGTAAGTAAACGAGATCGTTGAAAACGGAGGCGAGTGAGGAAAATCAACCAGCATTGCCAAATATTACCAAAGCTGGAAACATAGGCTAGCTTTTACTCTTCCAGACTAAAAATCTGTTCTTAAGTTCTGGCGAGAAGGACACAGCTTGAAACAAATACTACTTTAAGGGAGGAAGGGAAGATAAATATTGCTTGACACAGTGAGAAAATCGTAAAAATAGAATTCTCGTAGACGTAGATATTGATGGATGCTGTTGTTCACACAAATAGCGAATCTACTGTTCAAATATTTGGAAAGCAATACGTCAAATGTGTGAAAAGTATTAGTTGTCACAACACGAAGTCGTTGGACGAGCTATGAAGTGGCAATCAGACAGTTCGAATACAGATCGAGCCACACGTGCAGCAGACGTTAAAATGTGGTCGTAATCCAGAAGGGGAATAACATCGGCCGTACTTTGTATTCAGGTAGACGGCGATCGGTGCACGGCTTCCAGGACTGCCTCTAAGGGAGGGAGATCGATAAGCTGCAGCATGAATCCATCGCGATGCGACCAGACGCCGCCGCGTCGTCGTCGTCGTTCGACGACGGAAGGTAATCACTTGACGGGAAAATTCATCACAGACATATGAAATCGTTTCCAAAAATGCCTTGAGATTGGTGCGCTTTAGAAGCGCTACGCATACGATTAGAATGACTTCAAAATGGCGCAATCGATAAATCGAAAGCATGAATAGAAGGCTTAAGATGTCGGTGATTGACTGGCAGTTTGGCGCCGTTCTTCAACGGATTGCACTATGAAGTGGGGCGCTGGTTGTGGGAATTGTGCATGATGTCGATATACTGCATTATTCAGCAAGCAACACAAAATAGAGTTACAGCACGAATTTTGACGGCGTACTACCATAAAAATTGTCGATATGCGTTATTTTAAGCAGCGGAAAAGCCACTCAACGTGGAGAGAATGTCGTGTTTTCGTTTTTAAAATATTCTGTCTTGGTATTAAAAGTGTTCTGTCGTTGAAGGATCGATTATGACAGCATAGTCAGTCGTTAAAATAAACTTTTTTTTTAGGCGTTTCACACTTTTGTGAGCACAATCTCGCCTGCCACTTACAAAGACTATTCCACTAGTTCAAATCCGTGCTTATCGATGTCATTGGAAAGTTACAACTCGTCACACCAGAAAAGGATTAGGAGCGAAATAAAACGCGAGATTCCGATGGGACCGGTTAGGTAAGCCGTCGGAGCAGATGAAGCCGATGGCTGGCCAACTCCACCAAATCGATTTCTCTGTGGCGTTGGAAGCTGGGCTTGGCTCAGTTCGGAGGGAGTAGAAGCCTGCCACGATAGGGATCTACGCCGCTGAAGCTTCGATTTTCTTTCGGATGCCGGAGCGCAGAAGAATGTCCGCAGTCTCTCGTGAAGTAATTATGGAATTGCGTTAGAAAGCTAGGGGGAACTTGCTTTTTCAGGAGAACGTCGTTAATAGCATTATGGCAGACTTCTTTCTTTAGCTCACTGTGTAAAACTGTATTTTCGCAGGTTTAGAAGTTAGAGTTGCCGTTTTACAGAAAAGAAAAAAAACCGCAGCAAGGAAAATGTTAAACTCGAATCGCCAAACGATGTCAGCGCTAGTGGTGTCATAATTTTATTGGAAAGGAACAGCGATTTTCAAGAATTGTTCGATTATGAAATGATGCTTCCGAGGTCAGAACTCGGAGAGACCTTCACGGAGCTAGGGCGAACATCGACAGGTAATATTATAAAAAGAAGCTGTGAGAAAATGTTTAAAACATAGGAGCAGCTACTGTTGGCGATACTTTATGCTACATTTCCATGAATAAATCAGGTGTGAAAGGAATCGTAGGCTGAAATTTATGCTAGCGAGCAGAGGTCAACTGAAAACACCATCCCGAACCAAACTCAGCAGGAAATCCCTCCTTATTTTTTCCTGTTCCTGAAAACTATACTCAATACGTGACGTGATGCCAACTTCTCATCTGCTCTACAGTTCCTGCAAAGCTTAATTAGAAGGATGTTTTTGAAAAAAGCTAACTCGTCTCGTCAGTTTCGCGCAGCACTCGCTACACAATAAGAACATAATAAAGGCGAGCCGTATAGAAGGGATACAGCACAGTTATATGAATAATTGCGTCGTCCCTACTGTGTAACTCTCCTCAACAAACAAAAACATTGCTAGTCGATAAATACAGCGAGTACACAGAATCCATTTAATTCTGCGAATTCAGCGGAAAAGAACGATTGCACTACGTTGCATGACGAAAAGACAAGCTTCCACCATGGCGTTGTTTTTTTGGTAGACAGCTTTCAATAAAGCGAAAGGATCGAGATTTTAATAATTTACCTTTCTTGAGGGTGTTCCATTTAATTACGGCCGTGTATTTAGTACTATTAGTTCAGAGTAGCCCTTAGGGTAAACACAGTTATCCACAAAATCGATGGGTAATGGGACCAGCACATTCAGAACATTCACAATAGTGCTAAAAAATGCAAGAGTTTATTGTAAACCGAATTACATTCGTCTTCAAAATATCTTAAGTTGGTGAGCCAACGTGGAGTCCGCTTTATTCTTGTCAAGTCACCAACTTATGCTCGAATTTATGAAACTCTTCAGAGGAGCTACGAAAGATCTTAGGGAAAGAATAGCAATGGCATTGAATGAGGCTATAGAGGGTGGGACCGGAATTAAAAGCTCCCTCCGAGACATTACCAATAACAAAACCAGAAGGATTTTCCTTTGGTGTTTACATAATAGTCACCCTACTGAGAAGGTGACTGAGATGATCACTCACGACGAATACTCCCATTATTTCGACAATTATGTCGACTTCACTTCATATAAAGCCAAGAACACACATATGTCATCACCAACGTTCATATTTCCGAGTTAGACAAGTTCCATCAACGTTGTAGAATAGGTCCGAGCAAGATTAGAAGCAAATATTTGGTGAACCTGCTATTAGTCTCAACGATCTTCTCCCAGCTTCCCTCGTGCTCCCCGTCATAATTCGATGCTTCAAATCAATGGGCAAGCAGCAGGGATACACTGTTGCACAAGAACGGGCCTAAAAAAACATCGACAACTAACGTCCAGTCAGATCAGCACTTTTGTCGTCAATGTCTTCAGTCGAGTAATCCTCAACAGAATTTTCAACATACTGGACAAGAGGCAATGGTGTTAACCAGCAAGGCTTCAAAAGTTCAGCATGTTGCCTGATATTCATGCAATATTGAGCTCATCGACGTGTTTTCTAGACTTCACTTTTATAAATGCAAAAGAGATCTACACGTCATCTGAAGCACGACGGTCATGGAATCTCTGTGCAGCTTCAGTACATAGAATTTCTTTGTGGCTGTAGAATAACTCCAAAATAAGAACTTTGAAGGGATCCAGAGTATGACACTACCTCTCAAAAAATACTTAGCGCCACTTTAGAACACATTCTGAAGGAAAAGAAAATGGAGTGCGTTGGAGAGCTCGATACTTCCCAGCTATTCCGACTTCGGTTCTTACGGCATTATTTGCAACATTTTACAAGGCAGCTAAAAAAATGACACGATCCTGCAAGAATAGGTCGCAGGCGGTGCATCAGTGCATGAAACCAGTGATTCTGTCCTCTCAGAAAAGTCAATTTTTTCAATCTATCTACTCCACACACAAGGAAAGTGGATAGAATGGGTTACCCAGAACCAAAAACCAAATGTGTGCTACATGGCGCGGCAAGTCTAACGATTGCGTCACATGCGCCCCATAGAAAAATATGTTATTTTATACTCGATGTAAACCAATGAAAAAGAACAAGATTGATGGTGGCCACTATATCCTAAAACGACGAAGCATCGTAATCTGTTGTGTTTGAGATCACTGGTGGGAAAACAGATGCGGTGTACAAAAAACATTCCATTACAACAATAAATTTCGTCAACACTAGTGAATCAACGTTATCACTTATACTATCTGGTTATGCTATAGCTATTATTATTATTGTTATGATTATTACTATTTACATGAGCCGTCATCACATATACTGTGCGGATCCCTTCACTTCTCACACTTGATTCGTTCCACTCATCTGATTCTTCATCTATAGAGGTCTTCGAAGATTTTTGGTATTGTTTGGACTGCTCCTTGAGGCTTTCGTCCTCTTTATGTACGTCGCTATGTAATGCTGCAGAGACATGGAATGATACTTCAGCCTCGTCAAGAATACTTCGCACCATTCACAAAGCGCTTGAGCGATGTCTTCTGAAATATAACCGGCACTCTCAATATGTAGCGGGAATGCGAAGCTCTGACCTTCGAAATCTGTCACGTCTTCGAGATCCAGGAGAATGTAAATCAATAGCGAAAGATAGATGGGCCGGTCACATAATGGGGAGAACAGACGACAGATAGACGAAAAAAACAGTAGAGTGGACTCCGCGAGAACGCAAACGTTTCCTAGGAGAGCCACCTACACGTTGGGCGGACGTGTTTCTAAACAAAGTTAATCAGTTGTACCATCAGAGGCAGTTATTTTACAGATCATATTATGCGACTGGCATGCGCCACCATGCTCGAATAAATCCACCATCAAGAACAACGATTTCAAGGGAAAGAAACGAACGACAAATGTGCTGGAGTCCGCACAACTACTGAAGACGGACTATCCAAGTATCCATGTAAGTATGAATATCGCAGAGTGATGGTTAAGTCGATTCACCTTGCAATCTTGAAGATAGTTGAGTTAAGGCGTTCCTATATGGAATACAGGTGGGTGGTGGGAAAGGGAGAAAACAGTGGTTTGCTTTCTGGTTGACTACTTCACCAACCACTTCGCTATCCCTGTTATGAGTGCAGTTTACACAAAGAAAATAGGAAAAATTGCGCATAAACTGACAAGAAGCTTTCAATACTATCACGAACATGAATACGCCGCTCTCTCTCTCTCTCTCTCTCTCTCTTTGAAACCAAAATACAACATTCATGCAACCCATCTATGGTTTCGTTGTGACGAAGGGATATCGTTCGGTGTAGGGTTGTTATAAAAAATTAGCGGTACATAAGCAAAGAGAAACGAAAGCTGGACGAATTTGATAAAGCCTGTGGAAAACTTGGTTTTTAGTTAAACCTCACAAAGACGTTGTTGATGAGGAACGGGAGACGTAGCGCGCATAAATTACAACCGATGGACATAAGCCGTCAGTAACTGGATTCCTCGGGACCTCGGGATAATAAACGTACTACAGGAAGACCAGCAAATCGATGATCAGAGCTCTTCCCGAAAGCCCTAGAGGAAAGGTGTGATCCTCAACCAGTACCTAGAACGAGCAGAAACGAGCAGAACGAGCACTGTGAAATTCTTGCACGCAACAAGGAAAAGTGGAAATTTTACTCGCGCATGCTTGAGTCAATTGGCTATCAACGGAACGAAGAATGATATAGGTCATACCTTGTAAATCTGTTCCACAAGACCATACATTATGGCTAGTTGAATTTCTTACGTATGCTGCTTCTATTCACTATGCCACTTTAGTATGTCATTTACCGCACATACATATCTGAATAGAATTGTGTGATTGTTGTGTTAATATTACGCTAACTAACGGTTTAATTACCCAAGTCTAAAAATCTAGCATATCGCTGCAAATAAAGAAGACACACGTGGCGGAATCAAGAGCAACACGAAAATCTACTATATTTGCTTCTAATAAATGCAAACTTTTCTTCAGAAATCAATTTAAATTTGTAACCCTGCGATGTGGGGCGCGCGTGGCGCAGTGGTTGGAGGCAACACACACGTGGGTGGAATCGATCCCCGCACTCATGGCCCACCAAGTCTTCCATCCCTCCGGGGCCGGCAAATTGGTACAAGACTTGCCTGGGAGGATAGCAGCACTGGTTCGATACGTCGGTACGCTACCGCGAGTCATTGTGAAGGCCAAATATGCTTTCAGTCACCTGCAACGGTACTTATTGAAGTCGAATGTATGGCGCAACCCTCAGACACCAACTTTATCCTTTTTTAACCCTGTAATATACTTCAATTTCTGCCTTTTAACAATTAGAAGTTACCAGTGGCGCGAAATAAATATCTTAAACAGATATTTGCGGAGCATTCGATAATTAGGACAATGTAGCTATGTTAGAAAAACTTGCTGAGATAAATTCAAGGCAAAGACCTGTGTGGTGCACTCGGTAACAGCTAAGCTTCCGGAAAGGATTCGCGGCTTTGAATCTGGCCTGGGATCAAGCTTTGCAATTATCTCAGCATCATTATGGTTGTATTTCACAAAATGCGCTGCCGTGAAAAATAAGAGGCTGTAAATTAAAAGCTAATCGTAATTAGGTTACAATCAATATTTGTCGACTTTGTAAAAATGTTTCGCATTTTTGTAAAGTCTTAGTTTTGGTAACCCCTCTGCGGTAATCATACGATTCAACGCCGGTGACAGCAAACCGCTATGTGAGGCACACAGCAAGCTGAACCGTTTCGACACGATCTCCACTGTTCACCATAGAGAAACGCTCCTACCTGGTAGTAAGGAATTTTCACATTTCAATTCATAGAAATTTATCTTTGTACAAATGTTTCCTAGCAGATAATCTGTCCTAGTACTTCACTGCTTTCTTCTTTTTCTTAGGAGATAGGCGGGTTGCAGTATTTGAGAAAGCTCAGTAAAAATGATAAAGTAAAATATTAAAAATCGACTGGAACAAAATCAGCAAAGTAAAATAATTGAAGCCTCATGATGAAGAGTAAGATAAAAAGGTAGAAATAAAGCAGATAAAAGCATTGGGAAATGAGGGCTTTATATGGGCGACATATAGGCAGTAATAGGTTTTGCTTCTCGAACCTTGCCTTCAGGTTGCAAAATTGGAGAGAATTTCAAGATTTATTCCAAAAACAAGATAAATGCAGGCCTTTTCTGTAATAATTCACTTAGTTCCCTAGACGGCCTAGGCTGCGCAAGCATCGCATCCCGAGGTGGCCGCCGTCCTAAGGTGTACTAGGTATTCAGCTCAAGCATTAATTAGCCTCTGTGGATGAAAGGAAGGTGTTTTTATCAAAACTGAATTAGCATGACTACTACTCTTATAGGTTCTTATAAAAGCACTATTCCAAGGAAAACCCTTGCATTCAAACAGATGATAGTTGTTACGGAAGGGAGTAAATCGCAAAAGTACTTAGACTCGCATAAAAATCATGGTGTCTGTAGTAAAACATTTTTATCGAAGACGATAGCGAGGAAATGAAGTGGGTAGAAAATGCGCTAAGCACCACACGAGCCGTGAAAACTACCTATCCGTCTATCCCAACAGCTTTTTCCAATATTGTTATTAAAGGCGACTTAACAACAACAAAGATTAAGAAAGTGGCAATTTGCGCTACCATGAAGGCCTAGATTTTTCTTTCCTCTGATTTTTCTCGGTTTTCCTTTCCATCTACACTTCATTCTCTCTCATCTTGGTGCGTTTCTCTTTTTAGAAATTTGTTTTCACCACTTTCTGCTTCATTTACAGTACGTTATCATGTTTCCTCTTCCAATACAATGAGTCCAGTGCAGAATATTTCCTGTAGGCAAGGTGATCGAGAACTTCCAGAAGTGCAGTAGTATAAAAAACTACTAAAGCGGTAGAAGCGCAATAATTTTTTCGTTTCCTTCACTTACAGAAAAATTCCGAATTGTAATAAGCCAGCAGGTTTCTCGTGACAGCAGTTGTTTGGGAATGTCATGGCACTCTTATCTTAATTTTGCAAAGCACCAAACATCAAAAAGCTGCTAGCTCCCTTCAGTGATGCACACGACCTAGGCAGTACAGGGACAAAAAATTTATGACATTTCGTATAATGTCGACGAATTTAAGGTCGAGATGAAGAGATGGCACATAGATCCTTCCCATGACAGCGGTCATTTTTGACATTAGCTTGGCTTGGATGGGCTGTGCAGGTGCATTTACTTGTTCTTATCCTGAGTAGTTTTGACGACTTCAGGATCTAGATGACAAGGTGATATATAGATCCCTTCTATGCTTGGTTTGGCTGGGCTGTTTAGCCGCATTTACTTGTTCTTGTCCTGAGTAGCCCACGGGAAATGGCGGAGGAAAAGCTGGTCACCTGAGCAATTTCATAGTAATGTATATTGTCAAAGCGTTAAGAGTATTTTAAAAAAGCTAGCACAATTTTCATCGAACCAGACCTCACAACGCACACCTTTACAAAATGGTTTTTCATTTTTCAGACCCACCGCAGTATGTGTCTCAAGCGAGTAAACCGATAAACCGGGAATGGATGCAAAGAGGACAGCAAATAAAAGATAAGGCCACCCTAATAGGCCCTACAAGGTTCAAGGCGTCTTCGAAAAGCATCACAAACCAAATAGATAAATCTCCGTCTTCGTTTGTTTAAATCGTTTTAGTCAATGGATCGTTTAGAATTTAAGACCCTCACCCTTTCCAGACACTAAATGTTTTTCAGGTTTGAAGCCAAGTTATACTTCAGGCGTATCGTGAACGGTTAGATTCACACATTTATTTATGCAGTAATACAGCATATTCAAACAATGTCATTTATTTGCTAGACTCCTATTAAGGATCTATCGAAAGACAAAAACGAGATACCATTTTTCTTCTCTTTGTTTCTTTATGTAACATATTATGGATACATCGAGTACGTGGGTGGATGGACTATAAAATCGTCCATAAGTTGTGTGGGCAAGAAAAACTCGTAAAGCAACAGTTAAGCAGAATGAACAATGTGAACACTATGCATCTGATTGCACGCATTATATAATGAATGACAACAATGCCAAGATGTTTTGCCTTTACAAAGTGAACGAACGTGGCTTGGTGAGCTCTTCCTCAACTGATTCCTCGTTCGAGGTCTCCACTGATATTGACATCGACTCACGTCGACGACACTCTTCCTAAGAAAAATCATGCGACATTCCGATAAATCACATACTTGACGTTCTTATCAGAGCAATATTTATGACTTTTCTCCAAAATCTCATTATTCCTGTCAAATTTCTAGTTTTTAGTTAAGTCGTAATTCTAATCTGGATGTTTCAGTCTTCTTGTATCCATGGGATTTCTGACATTATGGGTGGCAAACTTTAAACAAAGTTAGATCGTAAAAACAATGACAACATTCCCAATAATTGGAAATGGTTATGTCTCTCCGACCGATAATTTCAGGCTTTACAGATGTCTATGGAAATGAATAGCTCGAACAATTAAACGAAAAAGTCATAACTTCGATTTTGACGATCGACACAACGGATAGTCCTCACAGAAAGAGGAACTTTATGAATAAATGTTCGAAATTTTGCTTCGTAAATAGCCCATGCTGCTCTCAGCTCTGTCGAACAATCTCCTAGGGAAATCCTCCTTCATCTTTAACTATTAAATATCCCGTTTGATTGCTGATGGTAGCGATCGACAGAAAACTAGCTAAGAGATAGGCGAAAAGAAGGACCCGCATGGTATAGTGGCGAACGCATTAGCCCCCAGAAAGGGTCATTGCGTGTTCGACCCCCACCACAGACACCTGCGATCAGGAGTTTCGCAAATATCGGAGCATTATCTCTGTTAAATACTCCGTTTACTAAAATATTACTGTGTGCGTAAAACTGGAGAACTTTCCATCAGTAGTACTCTAGTGGTCTAGTAGTTCTCCATCGCAAGTTAATGAACCGATGGTGGATGGCCGATTTGTTTGAGAGCTTGTCAAGAGTAGGGTGGACTTCAAATAGAAGCACATAGCCGCTCATCACTTTGTGAGAAATGTAAAAGCAATGGAGCGTCACCATTTGGTGACCATGGTGCATCTCCAGCATCTGAATGATTGAGTGAGTCATTTGCGACATCTCCTTACCTCTGTAACTGTACCAACGACGACCAATTCGCTGGATATCGAATAGATATTTTCGTCCCTAAATGACTTCATCGATCAATTATTTGTGCTCACAATGATTCACTGCTCAAGTATTTTGATACCAAACCTTCTTATCAAATTGTAAACAGATTTTTCAGAAGTAAACAAAAGAAATGGTTGATTTTACTGGCTATGCGGCTGAGAGTGTACAATTGCAGAGTAGAGAACGCAAAAAAAGAAAACTACGAGAACCTAGCAGTCTTCTTACTGTGAAAATAGTGAAAGGACAACATTCTTTACACTTAAGTTCCTCCTATGGCTGGGGAAGTGCTTAACGTACACAAATTAATCACGGTGCCAAGTTAAACGTAAACGATTCCTTGTATCGTCGAAGCAGATTGCAACTAAAAGTAGTCACGAGACATGGAAAAACAAAAGTTGATAAAGTCATAGCACACGAGTATTCCGAATTTCCATTACAGTTACGTCCGCGAACTGATAACAAGTGAGGAGTCAACAAGCTAAGACATCAAAATCGAAGATAACGATGCTTAGGAGAGCGATGAAGATCTTAGACAGTTTGACTATAGCAAACAGGTGCAAAAATAATAAACTGGAAAAAGGATGAAGGTAAAGGAGCAGAGTGGAATGGAGGAAACCAAAAAAGCCGATGGAAAGAACTGGAGTGGTGGGGAAGGGAAGGAATATGAATAAAACTTTTGAGGGAAAAATATTAGGAAAAAAACAAAGTTGAAAAAAAGGAGCGAATCCAAATACCTGTGACATAATTACTCATTTCTAGCATTCCCTATTCGAAATTATCATTTCGAAATCTCAAATAATAACTTCAATTGCAAGTAATACAGGAGATTTTCGCACAATTTCTTTTATCCTTCTTTTAAAGCCATTCTTCCTCAGAAAACCATCAACTCAGGAGTCGCTGCAGAATTCCGAGATGAATATTCTCACCTTGCATTTTCCACAATCTGATGACGTCTTATATGCTTCTCAAGCATTGCTGGGCTCTTTGAAACGTGCCTACAATGCGGACATCGTCTTGACCCTGAACTCATAGGTACATAACGTTACAACTAGGTGTGAGCAACACGATACCGTACCCTGATCGATGCTTTCCGGAAGTGCAACCCCATGACGATAGTACTTGTGGAAGTGAATGTAGCGCGCTTCTCTGGTTGTGAATTGGCAACCCGGAAGATCGCATCTAAAATAAACTGAAGAATTTTGTGGTGTTTTGTAACAACGGGATCTTCGTTATTTATGGACAACAATAATTGGTACTGGTCTTGGTGAACGATATGATAGTCCGGTTAACAGGCTCTTGTGCACTATTAGATTGAAGAAAAGTAAAAAGTAAAACACGAAAGGATAGAGCTCTCGGCGTCGATCAATCCCTGAGAGATGCGCTATGCATTTGACTTCATTAAGCATCGTTTGAATGTGACTGAATGCATATCTGGCCTTTAAAATGACTCGCGATGGCCTACCGATGTATCGAGCCAGTGCTGCTACTATCCTCCCAGACAAGTCTGATACCAATTTGCCTAATAATTTACATCTACGATAATCCACCGTTTAATGTATCAATAAGGATTGCAAAAAGAGACATACCAAAAATCTTAAGGAGATGCCAATATGTTCGAAGGGCGAATCACTCGAAATTACTCGTGGAGACGAATAAACGAACTCACTTAATTGGAGGGTTTCGATGGTAGATTGTTACATGATACGAAACTGAATTGTAGCGACCGTATATTTTCTTGCACACGATGCACATAAATCCTTCTTCGGTTTTCTCAATGTACTTCTTGTTTCGACACCATCCTGAACTGTAAATTATATTCCAGTTCGAATAAACTGCTAACAACGCTTAAAAGACCTTCTTTATCCGTACTGGGAATGATGACATCACCCATGTTATCAAACAATCCGTCACTGTCTAGCGAATGCGACTTTTTCATTTCCCTGTATTCACCGGGCGCTCTACGCTTCTTACAGAACTTCTCACTCAGAGGTACTTGTGCTTGATTAGCCGTATTTAAGTGGAACATAAACATCTAAATGTTCGGCATAGTACAAAAAAAGAGAACAGCTAATAAGAGATAAAAAGCGGTCTACCTGAAGCAAATTCGAGGCTTGTAGTTGTGACTGTAAGCTCATGAAGAGAAACGGATTCGGAGCTGATGGAAACAGTGGAGCTGGAGAAGGCAGATAGGGTACGGTGAGCATTGTTGATAGATGAGAAGCTGAAATAGAAATCGCTAAAAGATGCTAGCTGCCACGTCAAAAAACGTTCACAGCGGTAACTAATTCACGAAGAACAAAAGCCATATAGAACCTTTTTATTCTTAATTACGTAAAATTGTTATATCTTCGCATTAATTTAAACCACGTGGACGTAGGAAGTCGTCAAATGGAAAGCTTTCTCATTATAAAGCAATGAGGGATAATTTTTCATTTGACCGTTGGAAGATAGAGTGTTATGGTCCTTTTCATAGCACTCACTTAAAGCTATAAAGATCTTTACTACAGCCTCCAGGTTCGATTTGTAAAGTTACTACAAAGCCTATTTTTTACACTAAAATTGACAGAGTTCAAGAAAATGGCACCTGGTCTGAGTTGCGATGCTGACAAATTTTCACGAGCTCTTTCTTGGAGAGGAAATATCTGGCATTCATCAGCCACGGCCATCATCTTAATACATGATCTTCACCTGTCGCTATTGATTTCAAGGCGAACGTTCAATTCGAGTTACCTGTTCTGATGAACAACTAGTGGTCTCAAAATCTCCGTTGTTAAGAAAATTCATCGCCTCACTGAAAGCCAATTCTGCGTTTGCTGTTGTCAGTTGTAATTGTAGATATCGAGTTTCCTACCAAATACAAAACCGAATAAGCTATACAACATTAGTAAAATCATATGTAGTACAAGGTCAAAGTGTTGTTAACAAAGTCGTCGACTATCATTATCAGCAGTTTGGAAGCAGACAGGACTTTTATGGTGAAGAAATGTGCCGCACTCAGCTTTCTAATCGCCTTTGTACAGCGTTTTATCGATGACTTCCCGAGAACACGTAATGTCAACCGCCTACTGTTATCAGAAATAATCGTAGACCATGTGAATTCTGCCAGATTACGCCGGAAATGAGCACTTTACTTGGACTTTTGTAGGAGAAGCCTACGACAGTAGCTCCTATCCACTCCGAGAACTCTTTCACAATTGCACGAAATCTACAACGGTTCTTTCGAATTCAACTGCGAATGTCTAGTTCTTTGTTCTTTGCTCCTAGTATAAATAAACCATTAAATGTCAACAAAATTTGTCATTTTGCCTGATTTTTAATTTTTAGTGATCACTAGAAAGGTGTACTGTTTTCCTCTCTCTCTAGATACTCAAAACGAGAACACGAAAAACATGTTATAAAAAATATTGGGCAGAAAACTGGTGAAGGTTTCACAACTCTGTACAGACTTAACTTTGTGCAAAATCAGGAGGTTCTTTCCTGCATATCTTTTAGAATCACTAACCTGACCGTAATCAGTTTTTAAGCAAAATCCCTCTCCTAATTCAAATTGATTACGAAGGATATTTTGTGGAAAGGGTGTTTATTCAAACCCATTCGATTAAAGTCAACCACTACAACTGATAACCGGCGTCGATATTTCAACGATAAAGTTTCAGCTTCCGGACAGTTAAGTGAGGTGCGGACCATAACAAATAGTTACCATACAGCATCGAAATAGGCTAAAGATAATGGGAGATTTTCAGTACGAAGGAGAGTAGAAGACTCTGAGGTGTAACAAAGCCCATAGAGTTTGGTATATTTCGCTCAGCAAGAATGTTTTGGGGTCGGATGAGTATAAACGTCGGTCTAAGCGTAACGAATGAGATCCAGCATCAAACAAATGAACAGTACATCATATTTACCTGAAATTCGTTTGCTGAAAGAAGAGCGGCAAATAATGGACTCGCTCTTCGAAGCTGCTCTTCGTTGCCGGCAATCGGAGCAGCTCCATTGACGGAGACAAGGCAGTCAGGAACAGGGCCATCCAAAAGGGTAGCATAAAGAGCTGGAGGTGGTCCAAGAATTCGTTCCGATGACATCTGGAAAAGCGATGACGCAGATTCAGAGCGCAAGTTGTAGCTGTTAATATGTGAAAAGACGACGAGCATAGTTATTGCAGTTAACTAATTCAACCTAAAGTGCATCGAATGAATTTCGATGCCATACGATGTGCATTCAGGTACGACACTCAGTTTCTCATATTCTTAAGAAAATCACTGTTACTATCTATATTTTTACGACCGATTTGTACGGAACGGCGAAAAAGCTCATTTGTTCAAGAATCTATTAATAGCATTGGAAGCAAATTGATGACTAAGTGAAAGTAGAACTACCATAAATGTTGTGTAAACCTCCTACGCATTTATGATCAGTCAACAACAGTGTAGGCGATAACAATCTACCATGCCAGATCCGCCCATTGCCAGTGGGACATGAATCTCTTAAGACAAATAAGGGCTACAGTAAACAGTTTAAAAGTGGACCAAATATTAATCACCACTAAGAAGGAAACTTTGCCCTTACCAATGCTTTCATTTTTTGCCATAATATTGTATATACTATTTAGAAGGACCTATAGCACCACTAGTATACACTATTGAGAAGCAATAAAACTGCGGAATAAGTGCAAACGAGCAAAAAAAGAGGAGGAATAGGAGGAGTTCAGAAGATTATAGACTGCGGAAGTGGTGCAACATTCAGAACATTTTTGTACCACTTTTGAAATCAAACATGTCATTCAGATATTCGCTTCAACAGAATCCCTCCTAAAGGCTCCTGGACGCTTTACTGAAGAATATACCGTTCACTTAATAAGTATAAATTTCATCAACAAATTTTTTTCTTGTTTTCTTGGCATGTTTTTCATAAATGAGAGGATATTTTTCAAGGAAGGCGGTATAAGATACTGAACAACGCCGCTATTAGTAGAAAGTTGGTCCCGGGAAATATTTTACATAAAATCAATTGTTTACCATGGACCACTGATTCCATAGCAAATCGCGAATGGAACGAACTGCCTCTGGTTAAAAGTTGGTTCCTAGTAAAAAAGAATGAACTGAGTTAACATCGAGCACAATCACAGTTAGCATTTATTGGACAAATAGATATTTAAACTTTATCTAATCTGTGCTCGAACAAGGACAATCGTAGAATCGAGCGCATGACAACGACAGCACAAACACTGTAGAAGCCGTCACAGTGGAATGATCCGGAATTGTGAGAAGAACTCGTCGTACAGTATGTGGAGCGCTTCGACTTTCCGAGAGTTCAGCTGCAGGCACCGCCCTACCGTATGCCGTGCGAGGATGCGGCCTCCTCACTGGTCGTCGAGGGAGGCTGGCCTGCGCTTCGCACAGGCGGGTCACGGCCGTTAACGGAGCCGTGGCGGCGCTGATTCACGGTACTCTTCCTAAGTGATATTTGCTATCCTAGCGGTTATGGACAAGTCCCGTACGCACACATGAACACACAAGTCGACGTCTATAATCACACTTTTCAAGAAAACAATATACGCAGTCATCATCAACCATATGCGACTATGATCAGCTGTTCTAGGCTTCCTCATTGGAAGTTACGTAAAAAGTGGCTCTGAAGAAGGCGATACTGCCGAAACGTCGGCTAGTATTGTATTGTATTTCTTTATGGAAGTAATAGACACAGTACTTAGAATGCCCGAAGTCCGCACCCTTATCAGATTACACAGGTTCGACAACATAATCTTGTTTAATGCCATAATTTTCGTGTCGGTTTTAGACCATTTCTGTACAAAACTCGTGATCTTGATATTTAATGTAAAAGCAAAACACTTTTCTACTTCTAGTTTGCAACTTCGACATTCTTCAAATTTCATCGAAGCACTAGTGTTAACACTCTCGTAGCAATATGCATGGATTCCAATGCACATGTGTTTCAGAGCAACGAATCCCTCCTTTGTCAAGCAGTAATATCTTAGTTTATAGTAAACTGTACTAATTAAAATGAAAATCGCTAAAAGCTACAGATCGCTGTCAGCGATATAAAACTTCTCTGACTACGAGGACGACGATGAAGGTCTAATTTTCGATGTTTGTTTTTCGAAGTGCAAAGTAAATGAAAAATTGGGATTTCGTCCATTCAAACTCCACGACCTCTCCGAATGCTTCGTAGCTGTGACTCCTTGGAGAGTTAGACTTCGTTTCAAATTGTCTAAAAAATTTAAAAATTCAGCAAACTTAAAACAACAAAAATATTTTGGATAAAAACTTTCATTTTCAGTGATCTAGTCAGTCTTTCCTAATAGTTAAGCTCTCAAAACTTTGGATGTTCCGGTTACTGAAAAATCGATACCGTCGCTAACATAATAAAGATTTACACACGGTCAGCTACAAGAAGAACATCAAGAGTGGGGAATAAAAGGATAAAGGACAAAGCTCACGACGTTGGTCAACCCTTTAGGGATGCACCATGCATTCGACTGCATTAAACATCGATTTGGAGATGACCGAATGCTTATCTGGCCTTTACAATAATTCGCAGTGGCCTAGCGATGTGTCGAACCAGTGCTGCTATCCTTCCAGACAAGCCTGGTATCAATTTCCCATCCCCGAAGGGACGGAGGGCTTGGTGAGCCATGGGACGCTTATGTGCATTGTTGGGCGTCTCCAACTACTGCGCCACGCGCGCTCTGAGTTGATAACAATTTCTGTGACTGCTTAATCGAAATCGAAAAAAAAGCGCTTAATTTATTTTCAAGTACCGCCAAAAGTTAGGAAATACGGAATTCTACGAACACTAAAGATAAAACTCAACGTAATTACATCATTAAAAAAGAACCAGAAACACTTTTCAGTACTACTGAGTATGTTTTAGGTCCTATGCCAGGACTTCGGTGGATGACTTTCCAAACCGAACTCACGAAAGAAATTTGTGTGGAAAAAAGAGTTCGACTCGACAGAACGATGTATTTGGAGTGCAACGAGAAGTGATGGTGATAAACACTATTATCGCAGGTCACCGGGTCAAAACATCTACGCACCACCTCCTCTGAACTTAAGACGTTTGGTGGTCCAGAGCTTTTCTTTATTGAATGTGGCAATCTTGTTCTCCGATATGAACGCGTTCGTTGATGGTTATTTAGTGTAACATCCTAGGGGAAGAAGAAGACAAAGAGCTTGCGTTCTGTTAAGACGCAAATCCATTGGCAACCTATCTTTCCGCTTGCTATAAAATATGGTTAATACTGTTCGTCACTCCTTTATTTTGTAGGACTTGTTCTTGTTTTCTCACGACTGAATATCTGTAACAGCTTCGCCTTACTCGTGTAATTTACATGTTAGCACAATAAGTATAAGATGCCTAGAAATACTTCCTTACTTCTAAGATTCCACCAGTTGAATGTAATTCATCTCTTCTTTCCGCATTGGTGAAAACCATAGATCTGGTTACAACTAGTGTTAAGGCGCTCTCTAATCTTAAGGTGGTCTAAGGCAGAAATTTGTTAAATCCACGTCTGCAAAATAGTGCCATACATGCTTGAGAGATGCTCCATCAGGTTCACAAAACCCGGCAACTGTTGGTGATGAAAACTTTGATATGATTTAGCGGAACTATGCAATGATGTCAAGAGCAAACAACACTAACACCATTCAATGATGTCATTGAAGAAGACAAACTCCTCAGTCGAATCAACATACAGATCTAAAGACCTTCACGGACCACGAGTGTAAGGCGATGAGACGAATGAGGGAAGCGCTCAGATCTGCATAACATGAAAAGCGGGGTCGTACATAAAAACAATGAACGAAATTTTTGTCGGTTACTTCGAAGAACATATTAAGTTCATTTACAGCAAATGCGGATCAATATATAGATAAATAAGACGAAATCCGCTACGGTAACATTAACATCATCATCAAAGTGGTTGTTCGACTATGAAATCCAGTCAGTGTTTTACAAAAAAGAGAATCATGCGATGTGAACAAGCAAGACGAGTACAGTTGTGTTAACTTGTAGCACAAGAAAGGAACAGTCCAAGCACAAGTATTACTAATGGAAATCTAGTATCCTGGGTAAAATAAAGGCCAGATCAAGGGTAATAAACACTCAAGAAATTGATAAAACAGTGTTAGAAACGACGAGTGCAAGTAACCTTGGAATATTATTCACTGAGATCTTAATTTAATTCAGTACTTTTTACACTTTAAATTTTCTTGCATAAAACAAACACTTAGAAGCGTATAATTAAAAGGGGAAAAATTATGCTATTATACAAGAAAGCTTAGACATCGTAAATATATACAGAAAGGTGATCTGGTAAATAGGAAATGAAAAAGGCAATCAAGCGCTACGATGTTACAAATGCAAAAATCCATAAAATGAAGGTGAATGTTGAGAATTAACTAATAGGAGGAAACGAATATCATCACAGTTAACAAGTACTCACAGTAACGCAAAAAAATTTAAGAGCTAATGGAGTAGTACGAAGAAATTGGGGAAATAATAACCACACGACGGCTACCATATAAAAATAGCCCATAATGATATTGTCACGCCAAGAAGCAGTCAAAACGTCGTTGTGGTCACAATCGTTCATATTACCAACACATGCATGGTCATCACCAGGAAGTTGCTAGAACAGCGAATTATTCGGGAAGAAATTCGCCGTATTTAACAATGTTTCGAAACGTAATGGAGTTAGGAAACATACATTCCTGATTAATAACAAGTAAATCTGCAGCTTGATTATAGATAACTACAGAAACCCTGTCAGCTTCGCCTCGTAGAAAGCGAAGAAGAGCACTGGCATCTAGAAAAAGAAGAAACCTGTAGATAATTCAAATTCTATAAAAGGATATAGAAATGTAAGACCATCAAAAATTTGCTTCCTGGGAAATTTTTGGAAATGATATTTAAAATGCTCCTATAACTACTTGATACTTGCTACTTGAATGGTCCGTTCTCATTGGTTGTGCATAATCTCCATTTCTTCGGAGGTTTGCTGGTTAAGCCACTGTGGTTCCCTGGAATCCTGAGGTCAGCCTGGTCAAAGTCTGCCCTAGCTCTTCACCACGATAGGCAGTCGCAATCGTTGTGGATCAGAGGGAGGTTTGCCATCAAGAGACTAATTTGATACTACGACGACGCTGGATCCTGGTATTGGTTTACTCGTAACTAAACTTCCTGATGGAAATGCCTGACTCATTCTCAATTTGGGAGACCCTTCAGGGGGATGAATCCCCCGCTGTGCTTCGCAGCACGAGACCCAAGAACACCTCCCACCACGATGAGGCGGTAAACTGTTGGGAGTATGCTCCTATAAGTACCAACGAATATCAATAAAACGCCTGAGCGTGAACTGCCCACGTACTAGACACATGATATTTAACTCGTTATAATCAACATATTGATCGTTTTAAATATCCCCGTGAATACAACAACACCACCTCGAATTTCACACGACGATTCGTGCAGCTGTAATTTAGTACTTTACTAATTTCTGGGAAGTTTGCTTTCGCTCCAAACCATCCCGTTCAATTAGAAATGCTGTCTGTTCTTTTTTAGACAAGCATGAAATACGTTGAAAATCAACAGACACTTGCAAAGCCTCCCCTGTGTCAGCAACGCCTCATTCCATGATGGTGTTTGTACCGTGGGCGCCACCAGAATCAACTATACAGCTATTGTCTTCAACTGAACCCCTTTGCCGGTCAGTGTCCTCCGCAGAAGCGAGTTTAATGAGGTCCATGACATCCATTCTGAAAACTAGATAAACGTTATTGGATAGAATTCACTTGAAATCTCTGTTCACGAAATGTGAACTCGACTATTGACATTGTCAGATATCGCTGTAGATATAGTGTGCCGAGTGGCAAAAACAAACCTTTTGAGTTACAACGAAACTTCGGAATGCGTCAGATATGGTAGAATAGGATTTGAAGAATCAGAAAAGACTGACAAAATTTTCAAATTTCACACCTTCTGCTAGGACGCCGGCAGAACTCTTGTTGGCCCTCAACAAACTGTCCATTTTTCGCGCGTCGTTGAAGTTCGACTTTGGGATTACGTGGACGTTGATTCTAAAATGCTATTTAACCACTAAAACTCGAGCAGAAAAGCAGATTTACTACACTAAGTAGAGCATTATTACCAATAAAGTTTTCGATTCAAACGAATTGGTAGATGTCTGCTGAGGCCTTGACCGACTCGCACGCCATTCAGTACTACAAGAATGGTTAGTTATCCTAACGAATATGTGTAGCGTACAGTAGCGTATCAAATAATCTCAAAAAATGAAAAGAAAGACAACACACTTGTGAAGAAATCGTTCGCCGCGGTTGTGTCCTCTAGAGTTAAGGTTAGGGTCGACTGCGATGGCATGAGAACAGTATTCTGTGAAAAAATTGGATACTGACCAAAAATCAGGCTAATATATTATTGGTAAAATGTACCGAACTGTGGATTCGAGGAATTTCGAGAAAAGCGACCATCGGTATTTCTCTGCAAAGTGGCTTGCAAAAATCCTTTACGATTAATCATGAACATTCATTTACAAACAAACAAAATTTTATGAATAACAGTTTTTTATTTGAGGCACAAACGTCACTCAACTACGGCCTCACAGGGAGAACCACTCCATTTGATTCACTTCTTTAAATTTCAAACACTTAATGAGAACTAAAAACACCATACTGATACATTAATGGAAACATGGAAGTCATTGTACAGACCAAACATCCACATTAAATTATCTATGCATAGTGGTGTCGAAGGGATTCGTTTTGCACTTTTATCCCATATGTAAATGAACCTACATCATTGGAATATGATAGCGCCTCAAATCGGATTAAATAAAAAGCTCACAAATGCCGAGTACATGAAAGGACTGTGTTAGGACCACATACACTAGGTAAACCGCAGATTCATTAGAAGCGAATAATGTCAAGGAGTTAATCTACGTCTTTCGAAAGAGATCGGGTGGTGGTGCTGAATCGAACCAGCATTGTGCTCGTGATGATCGGCATCAATACCACTGTTTTATTAGCCTCAATAAGATTATTTAGTGTTCCCTATTAACTTGTGGAAACATTAACGAATATACACTTTATTTATTAACTGATAGGTTTTCTTTTTCAAATTTAACTATGCGATGCCGAGTATGTAAGTGCAGAACAATTGTCTCTAGTAGAAATTTCGTCAGTGGTTTACCAACTTCTTGTAGTTGCTATGTGGTGTCCTAAGGTTCCCACTTAAGCCTACAAGAGCAGCACAGATGTTTCCTCACCCGTTTCACTAAGATAAATCACTCGCTTCGGGGGTCAGTCGCAAAAAGAAACGTGTCCAAAAAGATTTTGTTTACAAACGGATTTTTTTAAAACAATTATTGCTTGCTAACATCGTTGTCATTAATACATTACGAAATTTATTCCCTGTGCAGCAATATCGCATGTGACTTTCTTTCCTTCTCATCTAGTTCACCCATCTAAGCCCGTTTTAAATGAGGTACATAAAAAAAAAATTAGTAACGTTGTTCTCCTTGAGTTCAAACGTTGATATTGAGCCAAGCTAGCAACTCCAAATGTCACCAAGACATGGATAAAAAAAGAAGGGGCTTCCAAAGCACGATATTTAGATAGGTCATAAAGTTTCGCACCTAATATATGAATCTTTACGACCAAGGTGTTGTACGTCTATAAACTGCTAAAAACGACACTTAAAGCTGATAAACGCACATCTAATAGTAATGGGAGGAGCTGTAAAAGCTCGATATCCATAATCCAATAACTGGTCATCATTTCCAAGACATTACAATGGTACAAAAAAAGAAAAGCTCGATAGCTGTATGACGCGTGAATTGAATGGAGTGCAGCTTGAATGACTCTTCTGCTCTGTGCTTCTTCTAGGCAACAAGGACGATCAACTTTTCGACAGCATAGTGACGTGTTGTAAACACGGATCGCAGACGACAGTCAAGCTCAGCTCAGCGGAGAGACGAAGTTAAGCAATTTCATAGGTATAATTTGCACTAAAAACATGATTGACTTTTCCATTCTCCGCAGAAGTAGTGATCCAATAGAACGTCTTAAATCTTGAAGAAACAACAAGAATACCGTCACAAAATCAGTGAAGTCATAGAAAGAAAGAAAACCTATAACCTATGGATCGAGTCATATCCTACAGAAAGGTCCCATCCTTTGGAATGACAATGCTAGACCAACAACTAAAACTGCAAAAGCAAAAAGAGCTCTCGACTATTACCGAAAAAATTTTCAACAACCAGACCACCATTAAATAGCCCTTGGAAATCTCGTCGCATCCAGAACGTCACAATTCTAAGCTATCGCAGCAAAAAATTACAACCATAACGATGCTGAGTTATTTGCAAAAACTTGGACCTGTGGCCAAACCGAACCGTGCTTACCCTTTCCGGGGGCTCATGTGTTACGGACTGTACCATTGAGGACCTCGTTACACCTTTCTCTTAGCCATTCATCTTACCCTAGCAATGCCATAGGCAATCAACCGTCAATGAGAATGATCTGGGAGCACAAATTCTTGAGGAGCAAATTGTGCAAATATCTCAGAATCATTGCGGTTGCATTTCACATTATACCCTTTGTGAAAAAATAATGGACCGTACACAAAAAAATATATTTCGCTGGAAAAAATATGCAGAGAACATAAATCAAATACAATCCGGCATCATCGTAAATGTGTTAAAGTGACGTCAGTGGTATCGAATTAGTAAGTCTCCTAAGGCGTTCACGAAACAGGACTTGGTGACCTATCCATGTACAGAACAACGACAGTCACTTCGGAAACTCAAGGATTAAATTTATAACACATATTGGTTAATTAAGACTTGAAAATGTGACATACACATGTTCTGCGGTTTATGAAAGATCAGAATTTCATCTCAGTAACGGATAAAAGTGTAAAGCTCTCGGCGTTGATCAATCCTTGAGGGAAACGCAATGCATTCGACTCCAAAAATCATCGTTTGGGGTTACTGAATGCATTATGTGGCTTTAACAATGATCGCGGTGGCCCACCGATGCATTGAGTCAGTGCTGCTATCCTCCTAGACAAGTCTTGTACCAACCCCAGAGGGATGAAAGACTTGGTGAGTCACAGGCGCATGAATCTATCCCATTTGTGTATTGCAGAGCACCTCCAACCAGGCCACACGCTCCCGTTATCTCGGAAGAATGAGAAAACATATTTGGTTGGCGAACATCTGCAAGCTCAACTTTTTCTCTGTTTATAAACTCAATATGAGCTAAAATGTACCGATTTAAGCTTGAAAGAGGCTACTATTTTCGAACCATACGCTTTGAAATCACAGCATATCATCACGAGTGCGTTGACTAAGACAAACGCAACAATCGTTGATTTTGCAGAGGCCGAAAAAACAAAAAAACTTGGCATTTTTTTACTGTTTAATAGTAATGTGAGCAAGATGATACTGGATTTTTCTACATTGAACGACAAATTTTCGACAGGTAGAGGACTTTTTTAGGTTGAGACTGAGAACTTCACGAACTTATAGAAGAGGTTTTAGTACATTAGTGCACCGAGCAGACAGATCTTATCAAATATCCGTTTTCCTCACAACGGAACGTGTTACAGAGAAGGTTGTACAAGACTACGGAACTAAAATTTCGTTTTATACTCGTAACAGTCCCTTCACAACTGTATATTTGGTATATTACGTGGTGATGGATCATGTGCTATTCGCAAGGCGAAGAAAAGTATCTTTACGCCGTTAGTTGGTGCATGTGTCTTCCTTTGGCTGAGTTATTGCACTCTGACGATAGCTGTTGGAAGAATAAAGAACAGACTTCCAAAGGTTATCCACCAGAAGTTAAAGAACGGACAGTTGATCGAAGCAATACAACGGCGTTAAAGTGGAAGGATAACATATTCGGATACTTGGATACATGGACAGCCTGTCCTCACTGGTTGTGTGGCCCACAGCACAATCTCCATTTTTGGCAGTTTTGCTGGTTTACCTATTGTGTCTCCATAGAATCCCGAGGTTAACCTAGCCAAGATCTGCCCCAGGTCATCACCACCACAGGCAGTCGCAGCCCTTGTGGACTAGAGTGAGATTTTCCATCATGCCACTAGTTTTATACCAGGACGGTGGTGGATCCTGGTATTGGTTTACTCTTATCTGGGCTTCCTGATGGAAACGCCGGACTCCTTGTCAGCTTGGGAGACCCTGTCGATGAATCCACCGGGTGTACATCGCTGGCCGACACCCAGGAACACCTCCTAGATAAGATGAGGTGGGAAACCACTGGGAAGGGAAGATAACATAGACACAAAAATATAATAGTGCCTGTGGGACCAAGACATTCAACCCATTCTCATGGAAACCGTCTCAAGGCTAATGAGGGTTACAACCAAGAAAAGCTTACTACGAATAGAAGCGAACATTGGGAGCTCAACTATACGGCTCTTTTTCTTTCTAGTCTTCTGATTTTGGCAAACTATTGAAAGATCTATGTCGAGCAAAACATACTCTCGTGAGATCCATAAACAGTACAAACGAAGAATGTTGCTGGATAACTTCAAAATGGATGTCTACTTGCGCCACATTGTAAGCAGTAGCGCTTGGGCACCCTCGACTTCTTTCGTTGAAGAAAGCGGCACTATGATTCCGAAAAATTGGAGACGATGTGTAGAAAACTACAAGGCAATTACAGAGCAATATGATTGGAAATATCTAACGGTAGAATTAGGAAAACTGACTTTCCGTATGAACAGTCAAAAAAGGGAAGATACTGCATACTCGACGATCAGATGGCCCTGCATAAGATTCAAAAATAATGGCTAGCAAAAAGAATATCATGGCTCGGGCATTATGCGATATCAATCAATTAAACAAACGACAATATCTTGTGCAGATATTTTGAATATGTATATACAAGTGAAGCTGGTATTTAGTATGAAGTACGTACGGTCCAGATTATCTGAGTGAAGAAAATCGGTCAACAACCCTAGCACACTACATTTACCACCAAAGAAAAAACGAAATATAGTATTAAAATACTTGAACAGAATTAGATTAGTGATTAGTGACTTCCACGACTCAGTTCGGAGAAATCAAGACAATACGAACGAAAGCTCTGAACAAATTGAATTTCTCTACTCACGTGTACTTCACCGCGGCATCGTAACGCAAGGTGATGTTTGGAATAAGGATTTGGTCCAAAGCGATTCAATCGGGAAGAATTTCCCTGAAAAAGCGGTCGTAATCCGGCGATTGCTAACATAAAAATGGAAACATAGATTATAGTATCATCTTTTGACGCACCCGCCGCTCGCCATAGTTATTCCTTGGACGCGCAGGTTGAAGAAGATCTAAAAGTTCATTATGCGGATCTAAATGAACACTTAAATGACCATTTGTGCTCAGTCAGCACCTTTCCGGAAGTTTGTTTTCTTCATGTGATTTCCGTGATACATTTTGTATTCAATTAATATTGACCTAAGAAAATGTTTCGCGAGTTGTAGTGCGCAAAAACTTATTCTCTATACTTAGTAATTTAATACACAAGACCTCTTTTCGCATGAATTCATTCGTGTGGTTTGAATACAACGGTGATTACTTGAACCTCTACTGTAGCTGCATACTATAGCTCGAAATTTAAGCACATTTCATCGCTACGACTAGACGTCAATGAATTGAAGAAGCCTGTAGAGTAGTATTTTTAATATCTGAAAGAACTAAGCATGTATAAGGGGACGGTGATAGCGTGGTGGTTAGTGACGTCGTCGACAAGAAAGAAAGGCGCAAGTTCGACCCCCGCCCCAATGGTTTCCTCCAATCCACGTCAGAACGTCTTAGTCAGGTTATCTTCAATATTGCAAGAATAATTCGACTCAACCAGAATTCTACAACATTCATAAAGAAGATGAAATCTTCAAGCTGCATCAGAAACAACTCGCGAATGTTCGATGATCATTGCGGACGATGAATGCGAGTGAAACGAATTGAATGGAAGAAGTGCTGGCATGCGCATAGATGTGATGACGAGTCATGTAAAAGAAAAAGCGTGCATACGTGCATACATACAATGCATCATCGCTACGTGAAGTGCAGCTTTGGGAACATTGTAAATGCTCATCTGTTATCCCATCAATATTTGAATAATATTCTAAACGTAAACATTTACATTACGATCTAGAATTTGTAACATTTGAGAAGTGTAAGGGTGAGATATAATGTGCAATAATACACGCATCCTCGCTGGTTTGACCTCATAACCAATGAACCAGTAGTTCCATACTTCCAAGGTTCGCTAATAGAGTTCTCTGGGGAAAGCACCCTTCGATCCAGAAAGGCCGGCATCTGCGCGTAGGTGAAGAGCTGGAAACGCTCTAACAGATCTATTCTAGTTTTCCAAGGAGCTTCAAATCAATCAGCACTCAACGACATTCATGAAGGCTAGGTCCTCAACTGGCAGCCAGGTCCAAATACAAGTATGAAGGCCATCGCTGATTACGGGTGCAAGACAACGATTCGCATGGGGCAACAGCTGTATTCTGCAAAATATACGAAGTCGTGTGAGGTAAATAAAAAACTGATACAACCATAATGTTGCTGAGATATTTGCAAAACCCCGGACCGTTGGTGTATGTGATGGAGACCGAACATGCTATTACTTTTCCGGGGGTAACGCGTTCACTACCTATGCGCGTTCACTATGCGGGTCTCTCGTTTCGCCTGTCTCTCAGCCGTGTTATTGACCTATAGGCGGTGTATGCAATCACTTGTCAGTGGGAATGAGCCAGAGAGCTGCTGAAAACATCTAATAAACACTTTTCGCGTGCCATTTGGAATCAACGTAGCTCACTACTCTTTCAACATACACTTTTTTTTACAGATAACTTACACAAATCTATAACAACAATTCCACAAAATATAAAATTTCAGCTACGCAGACTATCTAAACACCTTTTGCAATTCGTGCTCCAATAATTCCTCAACCCTGACGGTCCAACAATTTCCAGTCGAAAGGATTACGCAACAAAGACATTTAATCACGTTTACGGGACTTCATGATTAACCCTCAATCTATTCCTGTTTGACAGTTTCTCTTACAAGATCTCAAACATCAATGAAGAACAATTCATTGAAATGTACTTGCTCTGTGCACAAAACAGCAGCTGGTTCATTCCATAGTGATTACCACTGAAAATTCAATTGTCATGACGCACACATTTTACCGCACTCGCCGCCTGCTCCATCATCACTTACCACTCGTAGATGTTAAAAGCAAGTACTAAGTGCTCATTAAATCATCTATCAAATGAAATCGATGCCAGCATTCCCCAAGATTTCAGGCTTATTTGTTACTGTAAACGATAAAGGATTAACCATTCGGTTTTGATCAAACCCTGAGGGATGCAGAATGCATTCAGCTTCGATAAGCATCTTAGAGGTGAATGAATGCGTATCTGGCCCCTATAGTAATTTCCGGATAGAACTGGAGAGATAAAAATAGAGAGATATAAAAACAAAAGAAGAAACTTGGTACCTTTGCCCTGCGTAGTGTTCTGTTTGTTAGTGTAACGTGAATTATATTTTTCATAAGAATAGTTTTGCGGTGATGAATGTCTACTTCGAGTTGCTGCACCCACAGCACCTAAAAATTCTTCTAAAAAACTGACTCTATCTTTTTGACTGAAACAGTATCGCAACCAACGGAAGGATGCTCCATTTTCAAGAGTGTTCAGGTATGCTGAAGAATTTGTATCGATGGATGTTTCAATGCGCTTACGTCTACTGGATGGAGCTATAATTTATCATATGTCAAATACAGTTAACTTTTGCCCAAAAAAAAACTACTGCTCCACATTTGAAAAACCACTTACCAGATGAAAAGTTCTCATGCGAAACGGCCGGACATTCTACGGATTCTACTAACTGATCAGAAGCACCTGCGTGGTTAGAAATATTTCCTTCCAAGGAATGTGACGATGAAGTAACGGTAGGGTTAAGCACTGAAGGTAATGTGGGAAGAACAAGAGAGCATGGCTCCAATCGACACTAAAATATGTTAAACTAATGACGTAGAGATTAATGACAAATTTAACTTCCTAGCTAAAAGTGGATTGGAAACAACGCATGAAAACTACATACACATACCTTAATGTCTTAAAAAGCAAAAGGCAAGAATAATCTGCAGTAATCTAATCAATGTTTTGCTTCACTGACAGGTGAACATGAACTTGTCATAGAAATTTATCTGGCTGACGATTCGGCTCATTCGCCATATTCAGAGCAGTAAATAACTTTCCTCCCAAAGGTTTGTCGCCTCATCGTGCTTGGGAGGTGTTCCCGGATGTCGGGCTGCGATGTACAGCTCGGGGAATCATCCCCCTCCTAGAAGGGTCTCCCTAGTTGAGGAGTCCGGCGTGTCCATTAGGAAGCCCAGCTAAGAGTAAACCAACACAACAATCCACAATCGTCTTGGTATCACACTAATCGCATAATAGCAAATCTCCCTCTGATCCACAAGGGCAGCGACTGCCTTTGGTGGTGACGACCTAGGGCAGACTTGGGCCTGGCTGACCTTTGGACTCTAGGGAACCACAATGCCTAAACCAGCAAAACTCCGGAATAGAGATTGTGCTGAGACCCACACAAACAGTGAGGACGTGCCATCCAAGTATCTAAGTAAGTAAGAGTAACTTTCTACCTCATCGATGAAACAAGACAGTGGCCAGATTATTCATACCGAAATTGATGATCGGTTGACAAAATTACATGTAACATTACGGAGTAGCTATCTTACATACCCTGAAATTCACCTCACATGCATATTTCATGAGGTCTGGGACAAGTGGCAGCATCTCAGCATAATCCGTTGGCGTCACCATAGGAATATCATCCCCGCGTTTGAGTACACGTCTCATAACGGCATATAATGCGCCCACATTGTACTCACTTGTTCGAAGAGATATGTAGTGCTGAAACGGATGGACATCGAATTAAGAACTAGAACACTACAAAACAATAACACACCCTCGTTTGATCGCCTGGAAGAACCGTGACGGACTCGAGGTCTGAGGGCACAACGCTTACGGAGACGCGAAGTAGTTCATCATAAAATTTTACTATACGATTCTGAAAGAGACAATAGGAACTTGAAGAGTCAAGTTTAATTGCTAAATGCATAAATTGCATACTTCAAGGCCTCAGAATTTCAATTCTTGAAAAAGTAAGAGAAAAAACATGCAAATTATAACTGAAAATAACAACTTTATCTTCTATTTTAGCGCGAAGGTCCTCATTTCCAGCATGAAAACATAGCTGCATAGGAAGCAAACCCTAGAATAATAAATACTTCCCAAACAAGATTCAAAAACAACTTGTGACCAGAAAACCTGTACAAAACGACGGGCTTTTAATATAGCTTCTGGTTGGCCAGTAAAGAAGAAGAAGACAGTTTGTGGGAGTTCTTCCGACTGAGATGGGAAATGTAGTAATGCTTTAGTAAAACGAGATATAACAAGCTGAAAAGAAGCTTTTAGTGTTGGCTACTATACCATAAAGCTATACTTGAAGCAACATTGTAAACTTACCAGTTGGGCCCCGTCCGGTATTCCTACAAGGTGGGACCGTTGAGCAGCTGGGACTTCCATGTGAGTAGAGAAAGAGACCTGAAGAAGACCTCGAAGTGGTTTAGAAATTTAAGAAGCATACTTGTATCTTCAAATTAAGACGGCTGAGAAAGCTAAGATATGGAAGACAACCATAACGATGCTGAGGTATTCGCAAATGTTGGACTCCGAGCCAGATAGAACCACGATTATCTTTTCCGGGGGACTCGCGTACTATACACTGCATCACGGATGCCCTTGCTTTGCATTTCTCTCAGCTAGTTTCCTACCTAACGTGACCTGAGGAGTACAAATGGTAGAAGTTAACAAACCTTTTCCGCCACGTCGGATGCGAAAAGCAACTCGCGTAGGCGCTCACATGTTTCCAATAGTAAATGTTCCTCTCCAATGCGACCACTGATACGTATTACGGGGTCCTAAATAATTGTAGCTACTTGCAAGATAATTCCACGCAAGCAAAAACACATCACCTAAAAATGTCTGACATATGAGAGAATACCTTGAATGACTCTGACATAGAGTGAGGTAACGCTTGAATGAGAATGTTAGGAAAATTGAAGGAGCCGTCTTGAGTTCTCTTTTCTAACCATTGATTTAGTCCAACAATGGCAACATCGTCACGTAGTTTTTCTGATACGGCGAACATCAGAACTACTGGGCAGAATTTCTAGATCATGATAGTAATACAGATTTCTAGACTTTGAGATCAAAGCAACAATTTCAAAATGTTTGGTATAAAGACAGAATATACCCTCAGTCGGAGCCGTGCTTCTTCAACATTTGTGAGCTTGCCAGTGATTGTCACCTAAATGTGTGTCAAACGATATTAGCTCAGGAATGGAGTCGAATTTATTAAGTACACAAGAAAAGTTGCATGTGTAACTTCCACAAAGCATATTCTCTCGTGAAATTCGTACTCACTGCTTAGCTAACACGGATCTCTTAGTATATGAATGGCACAAAATAGCGCAGTTTGACGTTACTCCTGCGTTCTCTATCCGTAGCCTCAGGAAAAATGCAAAATGATATTCTACAATGGTCTATTTCAAGAAATCTCCATAGAATATCGCGGACACTTTATTTTGATCGGATTCCTGATGCTATCCACAACATGACTATATTGAAGTAGCTAACATTGTCGTTTGACTTGACCTTAAGCAGGAGTGTCTCTATCTGCCTTTTTCATCATCTTCATTTTACGGTTGTTCAGTATCATTGCTTAAGCAGGTGCAACACCTGTACTGAATTTTGAAACAGATCTAATTGTCGTTAACAGTGAGTGATATCGAAATACCTAGTCTAATGAAGCGCACAAGCAACCTGTTGGGATGGATTGATAATACGCGTGTGCATAATATTAAAATAAACAGTATAAAAAATTGAAATCTCACTTAATTCAGCTCTTTCACTCTTTTGTGTAATAAAAAAGGATAAAACTCAGCGTTGATCAATTCCTGAGCGATGAGCCATGAATTCGACTTCATTAACCATCTTTGGAGGTGAGTGAATGCGTATCTGCCCCTTACAATGGCTTGCGGTGGCCTACCGATGTATCGAGGCAGTGCTACTATCATCCCAGACGGATATGGTACCAACTTCCCGACCCTGGAGGGATGTCGGGTACAGTGAGCCATGGGCGCGACGATCGATTCCGCGTATGCGTTGCAGGGTGCGTCCGACCACTGTGCCACATGCTCCTTTTGTATAATACTGTTCATATTCTTAACCCTTTTATCTACTGCCTTTTTCTTTTTAATGACAGGGTATGTTGCGAAATATAGCTCGTATATAATGCTGAGATATTTGCAAAACTCCGGACCGCAGGTGTATGCGGTGGGGAACGAACGCGCGCTATTGTCGTTTCCGGGAAGTAGCGCACTTCACCACCACACCATCTGGGTCCTTCGTTTTGCCTGTCTCTCAGCTAGTTCTATTGATCTTTTTGCCATCAGCAATCACCCGTCAACGGGATTGATCTGGGGAGCCAATATCGGCATTGAACCCAGTTAAACTGAGGCTTAGTTGTAATCACAATCTTAACCCTTTTATTTACTGCCTTTTTCTTTTTAATGGCAGGGAATGTTGCGAAATATAACTCGTATATAATGGTGAGATATTATATACTGTTCATAATATTCTGCTGGGGTGCGTGTAGCGTAGTGATCGGAGGCGCCCTGCAATACACATGGGGCCAATCACCGCGACCCAGGCCACCAAGCTGTACATTCCTCCGGGGCCGGCAAATTGATACCAAACTTGTCTGGGAGGATAGGAGCACTGGCTCGATATACTGGTAGGCCACCGCGATTCATTGTAAAGACCAGATATGCATTTAATCACCTCCAACGATGCCTAATGAAGTCGAGCGCATGGCGCATCCATCAGAAATAGATCAACGCCGAGAGCTTTATCATTTATCCTTTTATTATTATGCTTAGAACAACGCTAATGGAATTTTTTTGAAGTCTCTGATGGATTGCTACTCATGATAGCTTTTTACTTTACTGTCCGCAGAGGCATCCTTTAGTTTAATTCAAACAGCAAGGAGAACTAAAAATTTTGAAGTGTAACGGAGCACAGTTATAGATTGAGACTAACTTGGTGAATAAAGTCCGTGTTGTCCTCATGACGATCAGGAAATTGTATTATTGTATTTGTCTCGAACATTATATTTGCACAACTTTCCGTAGTGCTTCCGATTGTCCTGAAATTTAACGCAATAATGAAAAGTTAGTATCGATGAGAATGAAGATAGGCATATACCTTTTGGTGAACATTTCCTCGTAGTCGCTATACGTGACCTCCATTGTAAGGGTAACTCGCTCAATATCAACAGCGCCCTGAAAATGTATTGAGAAAAGTGAGCAATATTTCCTGGCTCAGATGGATTTGGGGCCTCAATGATGCAGTGTGTAACACGCAAGCCCCCGGAAAGGGTAATCGTGGTTCGATCTGGACCGGGGTCCAAGTTTTGCGAATACCTCAGTGTCGTTGTAGTCGAATATGTCTTTTAAAACGAAATTCCGTTATTGAAACAATAAAAGAAGGCTTCGAGATGAGTGTTGGTAAGGCGAACTCATAAGGGACATTATTGTTGTACCAACCTGGTGCAGGCCAGCTGGCTTTATACTGCGATTGCGATAGTGCTCTATGTCTGCTCGCCGTTTCAACTCATTTAGGAGGCGTTTACGCCTATTGTCGTCGATACTCATCTAAACGCATGAAACCAGGATAACTTCTGTTTGATATGTTCTAGAAAGTGTCGAAAATTGGACAATCAGACAAGTGGTACTAAGTAATTGTCGCAAAACTACACAAAAAACCAAGATGCTACCTTTGCCGACTGTTGACTAATGTGAAAAAATTGCTCAGGCGGCTCGAGTATCTCTAGCAAAGAAGATTTGACAGTGTGATCAATCGATGGAAAGTTGTTCTCGATCAACGATCCTATCGATAGCGTCATGAGCATCTCTAACGGCTGTAGATGAGGTGGAAGAGTTGCTGTGTGAGCCACAGGTAGATGAAATGAGTGTCGTCGTGCCTACAACGAAGTAATGTTCAACTACATGTAAGCGAGACCATTTCGAGGTTCAATCTGGTGTACCATGAGGAATAGTCGTCGAACAATTTCTCCTCTTATATAAATGATTAACAAGAAGACATCAATTAAGATGGGAAGCGTAGAATGAAAGGAATGAACCAACTATCGTGTGATGACCATCGCCTTCCCGCACGGCTCCTTCTATCATGCTGAAATATCCAAACGAACGCGATTATTGTTGACGTGAAAGATGAAGCATGAGAATTCGAACGGCTATCACTCGACTCTTTCGAAACAACATTTTAGCGCTGCCGGATCCTTAGCTCGGTCGATGACAAAAACGAATGTCAGCAAACACAAAAGATATACGAGCACACGGCTCTGAAGAAGGCAAATTCGCCAAAATGCCAACAATCGCTCAAGAACAACAAGAGCAACAACAACAAGCAGACGAGGGATACAACTTTGACCGTAGCAACACAATCGGTTTCCTAGTTAACTACTGATTCAGAATAATCATGAGCAATAACAAATCATAAAATCAAATTCCACGAAATGCCGACCGGAAGGGGCAACGGAAAGCTATACTCTTCGGGTTCCATACGAAACCAACAGGGTGTACACGACAGGTCTCCATGTTTAAATAAAAGAAACGGCTATCGGTCCGTAAGTATTCGACGGAAACTCACCACATGACGGACGCCAAATGTTCCCCAAACGTAAGGAACCTGCCCCTCCTTACACGATTATTACTGAAAATGGTTTAGAGAAAGGTTTAGTAAGTACTCGTATAGCTAGTTCAGTCTTAAATACCTAAAGATATCAAATTCGATTTGCTCAAACGATATTGCAAAAGGTGAAGAGATGCTGTTGGAGGTCTTCAGTAGAATCATAATGATTACCCTCTTCAATCACTCATATCTACTATAAATTGGGAAATCTTGGACTGTACAAACCCAATAATGATCAAAATTCCATAGAAATCTTATTCTGTGAATACGATATCTTCGATACTTGGATGGCCTTTCTTCACTGGTTGTGTGGGCTCCAGTATA
Source organism: Angiostrongylus costaricensis (assembly GCA_900624975.1). Classification (NCBI taxonomy): domain Eukaryota; kingdom Metazoa; phylum Nematoda; class Chromadorea; order Rhabditida; family Metastrongylidae; genus Angiostrongylus; species Angiostrongylus costaricensis. Next base: position 2,273 of record UYYA01000186.1, on the reverse strand, counting down.
ATTTCAATTTTTTGAGAGTTTTACCGGTTTAGCCATTGCGTTTCCCTAGAGTTCCGATGTCAGCCTGGTTAAAGCCTGGCCTAAGTCTTGACCACAAACAGGCAGTCGTTACCTTTGTGGATCAGAGGAGATTTGCCATCATGCGACCTTGATACCAGGACGGTGGTAGATCCTGCCATTGGTTTACTCTTAACTAGGCTTTCTGATGGAAACGTCAGACTCCTTCTCATTTTGGAGGACCATGCCGAGGAGATGAATCACCGGCTGTTCATTGCAACTCCAGATCCAGGAACACCTCCAAGCCAGGATAAGACGGCTAACCGTTGGGAGATGTGAATTATGTGAATATATCGCAATTTAAATACCCTTGAACTGCTTTCTTCTGTGCAATTTTACACATCCCTAAAGTTTAGGATTCTTTCTCGTCACTTCTGCTAAGATGCCGATAGAACCGCACTTGAAACCAAATGATGAGATCGTCTACGGACACACACGAAACGTTCGAAGACCACTGTGGACGGTGAACGCGAGGGGAACGGACTGAATGCAAGTGTTGCCATCCACACAGTACATACGACGACGGCTCGTGTAACAGTAATAGTAATAATAACAGTGATAATGATAACAATAAAAATAACAACCATAGGAACAACAATAACGACGACGATGATCGTAACAATTAACGATAACAACAATGATAACAGTAATACTAAGAACAATGATAAATAGGTTCTGCTCAGCGTGGGACTCGGACAGGTCGGGCGGCGCCGAGCAGCCTCCATTTTTGAATTCAACTGGAGTGGAACACCAGGTACAGTACGCGCTTGATGTGCAGGCGAACCGCTGCACGAGCCGCCTGCGCATTGTCGTCCGTCCGTCTCGTCTCCCATTCGGAACGAGGTGTACATTAATTCCCGAAGGGTTTTATTTAGAGTTCCGGTGTAGGAACACTAGGTGAAATGTTCCTCTTAGCACGCACGACCCTCATGTGGTTGTGGCGTAACGGCAGGTCCCAGCTTGCTGTACTTGTACTGGAGTTAGGAAAGAAGTAATGTTTGCTCCTGGCTTCCTCAAATTGGTTCGAATTCTGGGAAATTATAAACAAAGCAATACGCCGGCAATTGATGAGTGGTGGGAAGTGTTTCATGAGAAAGGGTTTGATTCGTTTAACTGAAATATTCTCACACTAGACAAGCATTAGCAATGCTAGTGTCAGTACAAGTACTACTAATGCTGCCAGTATTCCTAGTCCTAGAATTGTCAGTACTCCCTAATTGGCTTTTTATCCAAATCTACTTGAAAGAAAAACAAATATTTCCGAGTCACCAACTAACTTCTTATCAGTTTCTATTCGCATGAGTCGCTGCCTAACGCAAATTTCGCAACCTATCCAGTTGGTTGTCGTAGAGGTTGATCCTGGCGAAAGCTGTCTGGATGTGTCGAATTAGCGCAAGTTCTCAACCCACTGAAGTTCTATGGGTTATTTTACCCCAAAGCACGAAGATAGAGGTCTATATGGCGACTATGGAGCATTAGTTATAGCTCAGCTGTCGTTCTAAGTTTTTAGGACAAAAAACAGCTCTTAAAAGCCAAGTTATCGAGGCTTTCGTCTGTGAACAATGGTCTACTAACAATCGAGAGATGAGGCGGAAAATCTCAGAATTCGGCCGAACCGGAATGGCCGATAAACTACATATGATGAGAAGTTACATATTGTTTTCGTCAATATCTTGAAAGGCGACGGTTTTTTAGAATCGTAATCCACTTTTCCATCTTTTTCATGTTATCGTGTCTTGATAAGAATCCTGGCGATTTGAGCAGATCCGACGTTTCAAATCACCTTTGTAGTTAACGTCAGTTCTCCCAACGGTTTACCGCTCCATCTCGGCTAGGAGGTGTTCTTCGGTGTGGTGCTGCGATGTACAACGAGGGCATTTATCCGTTCGGCATGGTCTACCAAGCTGAGGAGTCCAGCGCTTCCACCAGGAAGCCCAGCTAAGCGTAAACCAACACCAACATCGACCATTGTCCTGCTATCAAATTGGTCGCGTGGTGGTAAATCTCCCCGTGATCCACAAGGGCGGCGACTGCCTGTGATGGTGCCGACCTGGGGAAAACTTTGGTCAGACTGACCTCAGGACTCTAGAGAAACACAGTGGCTAAACCAGCAGTACTCCGAAAAATGGAGAGTAAGCTTCTCTCTCTCGCTCCATGTTTCACATATAGCGTTCATACCTTTTTCGCTAGATCTGTGCTACCTTTACAAACCTTTG